>WNNJ02002695.1:0-28671 GCA_012934845.2 Pomphorhynchus laevis
AATATATATTATATATAATATATATATATATATATATATATATATATATATATATATATATATATATATATATATATATATATATATATATATATATATATATTGTAAAATGTTTAATTAAAACCAACCAGAAGACCAAATGTGCTTTATTTTATTACAACGTTTCGATCCTCAGTGGGATCTTCTTCAAGTTAAATCAATAATTGTAATTTGACAGAACAGTTATAAATTTTCTTTTAAAAATTTTGAAGAAAACCAATATCGTTACAAATTGTTGCAATTCTTAAAATTTCATTATTTAATGTATTATATTTTATATTATATGGAATGCATGAATGCTCATGCAAAAATATGTTTCTTGTAAATTTAAATATGTCATCTTAAGATATAAATTAAAAGTAGTTTTAATTGATGTTAATTTAATGTTCATATCTAGATATACACCTTCTTTATCATTAATATTGGTTTTGTTAAGAATAAGGCAACCTGTTATATTATATATATGTATATATTAATATTAAAGAATTAACTGGTGTTAAAGTACGAGCAATATTATTACGTTTCGGCTAAAGCCTTCGTCAGATAATCTAAAATAAAAAATAATATAGTCACAATATGCAATAAATGTCTAGAAAATAAAAATAAAATTAAAAATCAAAGTTCTAGATGTGAGTTTAGACCAGGTTGCATGTCTAAAATTAATTGAGCAATCCAAATATTTTCTTTGTTCTTTCGCTCATAATCTTTTTTAACATCTTTCTCAATAATGTTATATTTATAGTCACATTCACCGTTGTGTTTTTCGACAGTATGTTTTACAGCGCCGTCGTTTTCCGTTCGTTTAAATTTTATGTCGAACCTGGTCTAAACTCACATCTAGAACTTTGATTTTTATTTTTATTTTTATTTTCTAGACATTTATTGCATATTGTGACTATATTATTTTTTGTTTTAGATTATCTGACGAAGGCTTTAGCCGAAACGTAATAATATTGCTCGTACTTTAACACCAGTTAATTCTTTAATATTAATATATGAACGAATACAATAAGTATCCTGGTCGTCGGTGTCAAGTCTTTCCTAAAATATATGAACGAATTCCTGATGGAATCCCGATGAAGTACGCAACTAATCTACGAACAACTTGTACGGCACATATGCAATATTTGTCTTTTTGCTTGGAAAATAAAATTATATCAAAGGGTCTAAAACTTAAAAAACCATTAAGTGTAAGCAAGTCTACTAATGGTAACGCAGACGTTGAAAATTTGAGAATAAAATGGAACAAAATCCTAAATAAGGCGAGTGTTGAGCTTACAAGAGCACTACGTAACTATTACGGAAAAATTTCAAATGGTATCATGTACCCTCTAAATCAAGAATTATACAATCAAATTATTTGGAACAAAGTAAAGAAACTTTCAAAATTGACTCGTCGTAATGTTCACCCAATTGAACTCGCTAGAATACAATTCCATCCAAATCGAAAATATACACTTAAGACAAGAAAAAGATCGAACAAATATAATTTAAATAGCGTTATCAATTTATCAAAATATACACCAACGGCTAATGAACTTAACCTCCTCAATCTTGGTCTAGATTTTAATATATCTAAGAGGGAATTCTGCCGATATGATCTATTGAAAGGTATCTCTAACACGTCAAAAAAGTGCTTCGAAGCGAATAAACATGCAGACAACAATAAAACTATAACTCAAGAAATGTCGTCAAAGATGTTCGATATATACCTACAAATGCAACCAAATTACAACTGCGTTCGAAATGTAACTAAGGAATTAATGAAGGCAGCCACAAACCTTGCCTCAAATGAAAATGTACTTATTGTTAAAGCTGATAAAGGAAAACAGGCTGTATTGTGGGAGCGTGATGACTACATTGTAGAGGCTCAAAAGCACTTAGGTAGTCCGTCGTATGAAAAATGTGACCTGAACGCAGTGAAAGTAGCAGTAAATAATGTTTCGACATTGGTGATGAAATATCTTGGAAAGAACGTAATCGACAAGGACACAGCGAACAAACTAGTAATAACTTCCGCAAACGCTGGTAAATTCTATTTACTGCCAAAAGTACACAAGGAAGTAACTCCATGTCCTGGTAGACCAATCATCAGCTGCATAAACACAGCAACAGTACAATTATCTAGATTCATAGATCACTTATTACGACCGTTTCTACCGTTAGTTAATTCCATGATTAGTAGTACTGATGATTTCTTAAGGAAGTTTGAGGTCATTAAAAAAGAAATACCTACCACCGCGAAGATTTTAACGTTAGATGTTCAGTCTTTATATACAAGTATTTTACATCAAGATGGAATAAATGCTATACGTCAACGTTTTCTTGATGACAGCGACCCTAAACACCAGTTTATTCTAGAATCCATACGAGTAATATTAGAAAATAACATACTACAATTCAACGACGAATATTTTAGGCAAGTGATCGGCACAGCTATGGGTACACCAATGGCACCCACATATGCCATATTATACATGGCAAATTATGAAACACGGGCTATTGATGAAGTACTAGAGAAGCCATACATTTATTGGCGGTATATCGATGATGTATTTATGATATGGACTGGCTCGGACGAAGGTCTAAATACATTTATAAGTAAACTTAATGAAGGACATCTGACTTTCACTAACTACTGTTAGTATCTCAGATGCTAAGAGAAGATGATCTCTAATCAATTTTTATTTTAACTTGATTTAAATTATAGAAAATCTAAAAACAATTATTAATTTTATTATTTAATTATTAAATTTTGATTTAGCATTATTATGTTTTGTTTATTTTATAATTATATTAAATACGTATAGACTCAGTTAGCTGATTTAATTATTTAAATCAGCTAATTATTTAAATCAGAAAAATGAGGGTATTGATGACCTCTGATCCTTATTATTGGTCATTGCAACGTCTGTTATTTATTAATCAATTCACAAAAATGACGTTTATTTTAAATTTCAATTTTTTATTTTAACTCGATTTAAATTATAAATGATCTTGTAACAATTATTTATTTTATCATTTAATTTTTAAATATCTATAAAATACAGATAACACTTTAAATTTATTTCTTGTACGATTTTGAGTGATTGGAGCGGAGAAAGAAACGATATAAAAAATGCACACTTCATTCGGTAACAACATACGATGTAATGTGTCGAGGAAGGCGCCGGGTATGTGATATTGAAAATTAAGTTTTTCAATTAGAAGTTGACAGCTGATATTATCGAAAGCTTTCGAAAAGTCGACAAAAACTGCGTATGCGCGACGATTGGACGATATCATTGTGAAAATAGTATGTCGAGTTTCGCTTAGCGCGGTGCTGGTGGAATGTCGATTTTGAAATCTAGGAGATGCTTGGAAAAGGTGGAAAGGCGACGTGACAGCGAGGATGAGAAGAATTTAAAAGAATGATTATGTATTGCGATTCCGCGATATGCGTTTTGAAATGTAGAGTCCGCAGAACCTTTATTTTACTTTAACTACTGATTGCTGTCAGTTCTCAAAAACCGAGTATCCAATAAAAACTTTGTTAAACATGTCAGTTTAATATTGACCTAGTATATCAAATGTATCTATAATATGTTCGTTCGCATTACTGTCGGTGCCGGTGGCATTGTGATTATTGAGATATGTAAGAGCATTTTAGAGTTCATTGACAGACAATGATTGATTTAGAGAGAGATGTTAGGATCATTCAGGAGAATATGTCGAAGTGCATTGGGGACAGGAATAGAACTTAAGTCAAAATGGTTATTACTATTCAAACTGTCAGACGAACCATATGACGCATTGAAGTGTGCTTCCCACTCACCAATTGGGATATTAGTACATTCAGTGCCGTTTCGAGTAGAGTTGAGTTTTCACGGGAACTTCTTTGTTTCTCTTAGCTGTCGAATCTTATTATGCATATGAGTTGCCTGATGGAACTGTTTCACTAAATTGGTGTAAATTTGATTCCATCGAATGTGCATATGATATGCTTTAATCTTCAGTTTGCGTACGAATAAAGTGATCTTAAAATGGACCGTAGATGAGAAACAGGATGGTGAAATGATCTGGATGGTATTCTGTTTCTTACTCGGCACACTTTGAGCATGAATAAAATAAAAGTCAATTTTTATGAATTGACTAATAAATAACAGACGTTTATTATTAGGATTAGATGTCATCACGATAAACTGCTATGTTATCAGGTTTTTATATTTATTATTTGACCCAACATAACAACGGGGCCAAATGCATGCTCATGATGTATTTTCTCTAATGAAATCTAATTAACGAGTGCATCTTATTCTAATACAAAGCATATTGTTTATTATATATCTATAAAATACAGATAACACTTTAAATTTATTTCTTGTACGATTTTGAAGGAACTGATGATTAATATATTCCATTATATTATTTATAATATATGACCAATTGTATTATGTAAGGAGATATCTGATTTATTTTATATATTCTGTTATTACAATTAAACCTTAGCTTTATTGTTTTTAGATTCTATCGTTGTTTGTAGACGAAATTGACATCAAAATTTGTAGATTATTTTAAAGTTAATATTTTTTAGATTTAGAAAATCTAAAAACAATTATTTATTTTATTATTTAATTATTAAATTTTTATTTAGCATTATTATGTTTTGTTTATTTTATAATTATATTAAATACGTAGACTCAATTAGCTGATTTGATTATGTATTTATTTTAAATTTTATTTTTTATT
Organism: Pomphorhynchus laevis; assembly: GCA_012934845.2. Classification (NCBI taxonomy): domain Eukaryota; kingdom Metazoa; phylum Acanthocephala; class Palaeacanthocephala; order Echinorhynchida; family Pomphorhynchidae; genus Pomphorhynchus; species Pomphorhynchus laevis. Next base: position 4,768 of record WNNJ02002695.1, read on the forward strand.
TTTTATTTTTATTTTTATTTTAACTTGATTTAAATTATAGAAAATCTAAAAACAATTATTTATTTTATTATTTAATTATTAAATTTTGATTTAGCATTATTATGTTTTGTTTATTTTATAATTATATTAAATACGTCGACTCAATTAGCTGATTGAATTAGTGATACCAAACATGCATGATTAATATGGTATTAATACCGACAACACTTTTTAGTTCAAAATTTTGGATGTAAATCTTTTTAAAAGCTTGGATTTTCCTTATAAATAGTGATGTTGTTAATAATAAAGAAGGATATTCTTAATAAATATGGTGTATTCATGTACTGTCTTTGACATCTAAATACTAAATTAAAATATAGTTTTTACAAAACAATTTTTAAAAAATTGTTTTTTTTTAAACTATATATTTTAATTTAGTATGTATATGTCAAGACGGTACAAAGACGACAGTTCGATTAAATAAAAAAGTCCGAACTTTAATTTTATCACGATAAAGATGATATATTTTATTACGATATAAGAACTATCAGATATATCTTATATATAAGACATACCTTATCTCTAAGATAAAATATATTAACAATAAAACATATCATATTTATATCTTAGGATAATATATCTTATCTAGATATATGTCTTATACTAGACATTAAAATTAATAAAATAAATCGAAATGAAATAAATTGATGAATGAATAGATATGATGATAAATCGATGAATAAATCGATAAATTAATGAAATAAATCTAAATGAGTTTTTACATTTATTTATTATTAGAAGACTCATTATTTCAATTTTTCGTAACATCAAAACTGTTCAAAACTTTGGGATTAAACTAAAAATATAAGATTTTTAAATATTATTATCTTATCAAATTATATTAGATATTATATTAGATAAATATTAATATCTTATAATATTAGATGAATATTATTAATTATTATATTAATATTATATATAATATTATTATCTAATATTAAATAAATATCTAATATCAATTTTAGAAATTATTTCATAGGCTTAATTTCCGACGTTTTGTGTTCTCCTGATGTTTTCTTGTTTACCCATTAATTTTATAAAATATTGAGCCAATGATTTTTATGTTTGAAAACAGGGACGGTGCTTTGTGAGAAAAAGCACAGATATAAATTAATTTAAAAGCGAATCGTTGTGTAAAAGCGAATCGTTATTAAATTATTCTTATTAAGGTTCGAATTGGACCCTCGAGCTCGACACACATTTTTTTCACTCATGATCGGCAATGTATTTCTAACGATTTCGAATTTCTGTTTAAACCAAATGCAAATGCAACGATATTTGTCAGTAAAATCAAATAAAAAAGTGGATCAGTGAGTATTTATGGTTCTATACAAATTAATTAAAAGCAATTAATTTCAATCAAAAGCAGTGAAATTATCAATAATCATTCAATCTTTATCTTTAATAAAAATTAATCAAATTTGTAAACGCTTTGACCGGTCAAGTGTTAAACCGATCAAATTTATCGTGATGTCACAACATGATTACGACTCTTAACAAACAATAATATAATTGGTCAGGGAAACCCGCAATTGGGCTCGGTGACTGCGATATAGGCCGATGTAGGGCCTGCTATTGCAAATCACAATAGTATCTTCATTTTAAATAAAATATTCTAATGGATGCTCTCAACGCAAGTTAATTGTCGATCTTTCCATTTGGGCTCGGTGACTGTGATACAGGCCCATGTAGAGCATGCTATTGAAAATACTAAACGTATATTCAAACTACGAATATATACTTGAAAAACCGCAAGACTTAGTTTCCAATCCAACAATATATCGAATTTAACATAAGGCCATTAGATACATTTCCTTGTACTTTGATTTTTTGTGGAACTGTTATTCAACTAATACAACTATGGCTTTTACAAAAACTTATAATTTTCTCATATTGGTATACATATTAAAGTGTATATCTAAGTTGTATATTGAAAATATACAACTCATATTATTATGTTCTTATTCAATATACACTATATAAAGTGTATTTAGAAATTGTTTTAAAAAATAGGGTTAAATACAAATTGGTCAAATTTCTATTACCTTCATTTCTTAATGGTTCTGAAAAAACTATTCAGAAAAAACTCATGTAAAAACTAATGATTATGTTATAATCAAAATATTATATCGCAAAATATTATTTAAAAGCACACACATTTTTACATGACCACGATGATGTCGCAATCTATATAATCATATAATATTTAATAAATTTATAATAATTTCATATTAATATAATTATTAATAATAGTTATAAATGATTAATATATTATATCATTAATAACATATATTAATAAATATATATTTTATTATATGAATTTTATTATTTGAAATAATATAAATTTTATTATTTTATAATAATATAAATTTTATATTTTATTATATAAAATATACAAAAATAATATTTTATACAAAAATATTCAGATATTTATATTTTTGTAAAAAATATAAATATTTGACGGTAAAGCACATGATTTAATTTTCGATATAATTAGTAACAAATACTTTATGATTGTCGTAATTTACGCAGTGTGCGTAAATCAAAACGATTCGAAGACTAAAAATTGCGAATCGTTTTATCGCGACTTTATGTTTTGAACATGAATTATTTGAATTTTCGAAAATTTGAAATGTTTGAATTTTTTGAAATTCATGTCAAAATAGGAAATTTATTTTATAATGCCAGCAAGCAGGAAATAAAAAATAAAGAAAAAAATTCTCCGTCTATTAATTTTCCGCAAATTTAAATTTTGTTTTAAACGAAAGGAATTATTCAAAAGTTCAAATTTAAACTTATGCAAAAGTATTCACTATAAAAATAATAAAAAAACAATTAAAGTATGTGTTCACCGCATCACACATCTTAACTTTCATACCTAAAATCATATTTTTAATAGAAAATAGTCAGCATTAAAGATTTGAGTTTCAAATTAAATTTCAAGTTATATTGCAATTCTTCCAGATCAAACAATATTGACTCAACAGTCTCATTATATCATCAACTTTAAATTTATTTTCATATATTTTATATTTCAAAACAATGAAAATGATTTTTATCGTTTGTATTTTACCGAATCGTGTTGAGTGCGTAACTATGATCTCGTCTGTAATTGAGAAGTGTCCAAATGGAAGATAGACGTAAACAGTTTGCCTTCCAATTAAAACATTTGATTAGATGGATATGACTAATTATCTGATAGGAGAAATGATAGTTTTTGAAATACACTTGTAATTGGGTAGAACTGATTATCATCATTTTCATTATAGGTGGTTTAGTGCAGCAGTATCTGAACCCTGATGACAACTTTAATAATTATGAAGACAATTAAAAAGTGAGGAATTGCCTAGAGAAAGTAGCTTCATAATATGATGATGGTATACAATTCGTTTAAACGTTTTTGGTAATAAAAGCAATTCAACGTGATGCCTACAACGAACAAGTTTCCTTATTAAATATTTTCCAAAAGATTAACCATTTTTAGTTTTCTTAAATTATAAGCATCATATTAATAAAAATATCTGACGTTAGAGCGCGAGAATTAATTTTCGATATAATCGCAAGAAAATACTTTATATTAATTTAATGCCAGATTTAGCAAAAGACTAAAAATTGCGATTCGTTTCATCAGAATTATATGCTTGATATTTTATTTTCAATTCAGAGCTGTGGTGTTAAATATATGTGGAAACGTTTTCTGTACAAGCCTTCTGGTGTTTCTGGGTATGGTTATTTATTCTTCATACAGCGAATGTGATCCAATACTAGGAAAGAGAATTTACTCATCTTTTAATGTACGTATATTTTATGTTTCTTCGTGAAACAAACTAATTTAGTTTTAGCTTTTACCGCTATTCGTCCGTGATTCTTTCGGCAATATTCCCGGTCTTGCTGGTGTATTTCTGGCTACCATTTGCAGTGGAGCGATGAGGTGATTTTGTTTAAGTAAAAAATTACAAAACTACTTCTAATTATGTAGCTCGGTGTCATCAATTCTAAACAGTCTGGCATCGCTCGTTGTATATGATTTAATAAAGCCCTTTACAAACACGTCATTTGATCGTTGGGTTTTGGTGCTACGTGCGATAAGTATTTTAACTAATGCATTCAGCATTCTCTTCAAATAAAATTGTTCATTCCAAGCTGTTTTAATTGGATGTTTGGCGTTGCTTTGCGTACCTATTATCAAACAATATGTTACAATTCTAGAGGTACGCGTAGAAATGATTACCGTTTACATTTATAATTAATATTATAAACAGGCTGTACTTTCTATTATTGGATTGTTTGGAGGTCCAAATTGTGCGCTATTTTTGCTTGGCTTTCTGTTTCCATTCGTACAATGGAAGGTATGAATTACTTATAGAAATTAAATAGTGAGAAATTAAAGTATTAAATCTGCAAACAACAAAAAATAGAAACATTATAATAACAGAATGTAATTGCAAAAGTCTTAATTTTGATAAAATAAATAAAAAATAAAAATAAAATTTACAATTCGTTATATAATGACCTAAAGTCTTTAATTTAGATAGGAGGAAAGATCAAATTAATAAAGATATGTATACAAAACTTACTAAATTAAAGCATAACTATATAATAACAACTATTGATAAAGCTAGTAATAACTTTGTCTTCATATGCGAAAAGCTTTATTATGATATACTAGTGAAAGGTTAATTCTAATGATTTAAATGTAAATCCAACATATGAATGTGGTAAGCTAAGTTTAGAAACAATTATTACAAGTCACTGTTATATAATGGATAAAAAGGGTATAAAGGTAATGTCAGGTCTTAGGTTGGGTTGTATAGCAAGACAGAATCTGGATAGAACAGCGGTTTATGTGATATCTATGATTTCTGTGATAAGCTTTATTGTGATATACAGATGAAAAATATATTGATGAAATAAGTTAATTATAATGATTCAAATGTAAACACAACATATGGATGTAGTGAGTTAAGTTTAGAAACAATTATAGAACAAGTCATTGTTCTATAATGGATAAAAAGGGTATAAATGTTGAATTAGATAATAAAACTATACATATATTATATTGGAATCCAAAATTACATAAAATCCAATAAAACCTAGGTTCATATGCAGTGCTTTTAAATGTACATTAAAACCACTTTCTGTCTATATGAATAAAATACTTAAAGTAATGAAAGTACACTTTAAAAAATATTGCAAGGTAATCGAAATTAATACTGGAATAAAACACTATTTCAGTATTAATTCTACAAAAGAATTTTTAGAACACACGAAAGGAATAAATTTTCAGAATATAAATACGTACGATTTTAGTACGCTTTATACAAATCTAGATTTCGTAGATATTAAAGAAGCATTAGAACAATTGATTAATCTTATATTCGGAAAAGATATACATATATATGTTATAATAACTATAACGCCTATCTAACAAAAATTAAACCATCAAATAAATATAAATATATGGATAAAATTGAATTAATAGAATCCTTAAATATTTTGATAAATTAAAATTATTTAAAAGTAGGGACATCTATATTTAGACAAGTAAAAGGTGTTCCAATGGGTGGAAATAGTAGCCCAATTATAGCTGATTTGTTTTTAAGCTTTATAGAATATGAATTTGTTCATAACTGTTTAAAAACTCAATCTAAATAATATAAAGATATGAACTATATGTTTCGATACATTGATGATATATGTATTTAATTCTAATAATTTTTATTCAATGAGCAAACAAAGGTAGCGTTAATCTAAATAAAACCTATATTGATGATAAAAAAGGTATATATTTAGATATGATCATTAAATTAACATCAATTAAAACTATTTCTAATTTATCTCATGAAGATGACATATTTAAGTTTACAAGAAACATTTTTGAATAATCATTTATGCATACTATACATAAAATATAATACATTAAATAATGAAATTTTAAGAATTTCAACTATTTGTAACGATGTTGGCTTTCTTCAAAATCATTTAAATAATTAAACAGATGCATATTTTAAACTAGATCACTATAAAAATATCATCACCATAAATAGTAAAATATTAAAAACAACACAATAATATTAAAAATAAATTTAAAATCATTAGCGGATAATTTTTATGGATAATATAATAATATAAATAATATACTTTGAATTATAATAAGAAATAGTAGATAATCAAATTTCATCAGAGGAAATACGTTATTAGCGCGTATTTATCCGCGCTGATATGTTGGGTCGAGGAACAATGATTTAAACCTGATTACATAGCAGTTCTTTCTTATGACTTCTAATCTTTATTCTGATACATCGCTTGTTATTTATCACTCAATTCATACAAATAATTTTTATTTTAAATTTCAATTTTAAATTTTAAGAATTGCAACTAACTCATTCTTAATAAAACCAATATTAATGATAAAGAAGGTGTATATCTAGATATGAACATTAAAATTAACATTAACTAAAACTACTATTAATTTATATCGTAAAGATGACATATTTAAATTTACAAGAAACATATTTTTGCATGAGCATTCATGCATACTATATAATATAAAATATAATACATTAAATAATGAAATTTTAAGAATTGCAACAATTTGTAACGATATTGGCTTTCTTCAAAATAATTTAAATAATAAAATAGATACATATTTTTAACTAGGTTACTATAAAAATAACATCAAGCAGAAAATAGTAAAATCTATAAATCAACACAATAATATAAATAATAAATTTAAACCCTTAAGTGGCAAACTTTAATATAAAGAATAAATTTAAACTCTTAAGTGGTAAATTTTTATGGATGGATAATAAATCATATACTTTGTATTAGAATAAGATACTATATAATCAAATTTAATCATAGGAAATACGTCCTTAACACGTATTTTGCTACTCTTCTATGCTGAATAGAGGAGTTAGGGGCCGAAACCTGATAGCATAGCAGTTCCTCCTGATGACCTGTAATCGTTATTCTGATACAACGTCTGTTATTTATTAGTCTATTATATAAAAATGACTTGTATTTTAAATTTTAATTTTAATTTGATATAATAATAAATTCTTTAAAATCTTAAATAATTATTTATTATTTTTCGTTATTCTTATTTATATATCGTATAAAATACGTATACTTAGTTATCTGATATGATTCATATTTACTTTTGAAAATATAAAAATATTTCTTAAAAAGAATATTTTCAACAATTGACGATTGTATAGGCTGCACTGTCTGGGTATACTGTGTCAATGATTTTCCAAATGTGGCTGTTTATCGGAACTCAACTTAATTCTCGGGTGATTAGAACGCCTTCTAAACATCTCAACACATTTGCATGTTCGAACTTGAACGCTACTCGATATGTGAAGACAGGGTAGATAATAAAACTACGTTAAACGTAAAACAATACTTTACTTTTAGTGGTCCCACGTCATTAAATGGAGTACTAGGATTTTATGCAATAAGCTACTTGTGGCATACACTTACCGGTGTGTTATGCTGCATGATAGTGGCACTCATAGTTTCATTCGTGTTGGGTAATTTAAAGTACAACATTAAACAAATTTTAATTACTCTTTGTTTCAGGTGATTACAAAAATGAAACCAAAGATGAACACTTATACATCCGTGTATTCAGTAAGAAGACAGATGCAGTCGAATCTAAAATCAACACAAGTGACAGCAAACATATAAATATCCAAAATTTCTAGAGATTATATGACCCAAAAATTATAATTAAATACAGATCGTCTCTATTAACTATTTTTCACTTTCAATAAAATCACTGATATATTCAGTAGTTAATTCAGTAGTTAATTCCTGTCATTTATTCTAATCAATTGATATAAATTATGGGCATTAAATTTCATACAAATAATAAATGTTTCGTATTTAGTCGAGATATGCAAAAATATTTCGAATTCAAAATGCATTTGATTTGTATCATATTTTAAATAGTTACTAAAAGTATTCTTCTTTTGACGTTAATCCCGTATGGAAGCAGGGTCGGTTCTCAATGCACGCGTCTTCCATTTTGCACGATCGTGGGCCAGATCCGGTGCAATCGAGTAGCTTGGAAATTCTTATGTTGTGTGTCGAGTCATACATGCTTTGGTCGTCCTTTAGAACGTTTACTATCTACGTTGATGCTCATACCTACTTTCACCGTTGAGTCATAATTTAATAATAATTTAGTAATAATTCGCTATTTAATAATTTAAATAATTACTAAAAGTATTTAAATGATTTAGTCACAAAGGGAACAATCATTTAAAAGTAATTCCACTGAAAAGTTATTTTTGACCTGTTGACTTTGTTTTCCCGGTAATATATGTCAGAAATATTGAAACTTTGTATTTTTGATACGACATTAATATTTTCTGCGAATTTTCACAAACGTTTGATAACTTCTTTTTTTATAATTTTACAATATACAAAACGACAAAATAGTATTAAAAATTTATTTAAAATATTAAGCAAACATTTTTATGTATGGATGATAAACAATATGCTTTTGATTATAATAAAATGCATTAGATAGTTAAATTTCATCAGAGGAAATACGTCGTTAGCACGTATTTGACCCCACTGATATGTTGGGTCAAGGAATATGGGGCCGAAAACTTATAACAGAGCAGTCCCTCGTGATGACATCTAATCCTTATTCTGGTACATCCTCTGTTATTCATTAGTCAATTCACTAAAATTGACTTTATTTTAAATTTAAATTTCAATTTTAATTTAATATAATAATAAATTGTATAAAATCTTATATAATTATTTATTATTTATCTTTATTTCTATTTAGTATAAAATACGTATACTCAGTTTTCCCGGTAATATAAGCCGGTAATATAAGCCGGTAATATATGTCAGAAATACTGAAACTACGTATTCCTGATACGATATTAGTTTTCCACTAATTTTCAAACAAGTTTAATAGATTTTTTCTATTTCTTATAATGGAGAAGTATAAATAAAAAATATTAAAAATAAATTTAAACTATTAATCGAAATTTTTTATGGATGGATAATAAATATGCTTGTATTATATTTTGTCGAACTATAATGTGACTTTTACATTCGCGTGATCAATTGATATCATTTTTATACCTGTATGTATCAATGTTCCTTCCATATACCAAGGAACATTGATATTAACATTTTATCCACATTTTTATCAAGGAACATATATCAACAAAGAACATTGTTCCTTGCAATGTCCCTCTTATATCTAATATGATTCAAGATTGAAATTTTATTTTTCAATTTTAAATTTTAACTTAATATAATTTGCATAAAGTCTTAAATAATTATTTATTATTTATCTTTATTTTTAATTTATATGTTATAAAATACGTAGATTGAGATATCTGATCTGATTTATTAATGCACGAATTTTGAAATCGGGCAGAGTTGCAAAACATCTTTACATTCATTGATCCATTTTAATATCTTTGTAAATATTTGATTTGCTAAAAGCAATCTACTAAAAATTTGATAAGTAATTTTTTTATTTTAATTGAGAATTATAACTAATGAATGCATAAACATTCGAAAATTCGAAATAAGTCGTACCCTTTTCTTCATAATGTTTCTATTATTTATAATGTACAATATATTAAATCTTGACATACAGGTTATTGATGGATAATAAATATGCTTGCATTATATTTTGTCGAACTATAATGTGACTATAATGTTACTATAATGTTACTATAATGTCGAACTATAATATTTATTATTCGAATACATCGTATAATATTTATAAGTCAATTCATAAAAATTGATTTTTAGCTTTAAATTTTAATTATAATCATTTATCTTTATTTATATATCTTTATTTATATTATATAAAATACATGGATTCTGTTATCTGATATGATTTGTTCTACCGACAAGTTATTATTGACGTGGGTACTTTCCCCCCGTTAATATAACATTGACATATCATACGTAGGCTCAGTTAGCTGATCTGATTGATGTCTCATACGATAGAAATAGCTAAAAGACGTTCAGAACTAAATAAATTAAAACGTTTTTGTTATAACTTTGTTGTACAAAGTTATAACAAAACTGTTTTCTACTTATTTTGATAAAGATATTAAATTTCATAAAATCTAGTGTTTATTAAACCCCAACTCAATCCGTGTCTGCTTTGCTAATAATAGGGCAAAGAAGATATGTAAAGAAGTTGGTAAGCGTGTCGGTAAAATGTTCTTCCAAAAGTGTACTGTCCTTAGTAAGAGTTATTGTTTCACTTCGGACACATTAAGATACGGTTGAGCATTAAATGGCTAACCTTGAAAATCAGATTTCCCAAAGTCCAGTGTAAACACGAGACAAGTAGCGAAAGGTCGGTTTAGCAAAAAGACCTCTTGTATGAAAAGCTTCACTATATGGCTCTTTCGACAAATTTTGTGAATTCACATTCCAATACATGAACGTAGCAACATTTGCTTGTGTTTAGTACATTGTCACACCGATCCGTACTTCGCGTTTTATTTAATCATAATGGAAATAGTTTTCACGATATCGACAACTAGTGAAAATTTTGATCTTTTGGAAATCCAGGTTTTCTTCATATGCTATTTTAATTTGTAAGGGTTATTCATCTAGTCCAAGGAGATATTAATAAATATATCATATAATAAATGTATGAAATTAAATATATTAATATTTAATATATGAATTAAATTTTTTAATAATAACCGTATTTCTTGTTTAGTATTTTTTGAAAAATGTAATAACTTTATTATAACTTATAAAAATATTTGAAAAAATATACTATTCTTGTAAAAAATCATGAAAAATTTAGTTCAATTTATATTATCCAGTGCGCTTGTGATCTTTATATTAATACAGAGAACTTCTTAACTTCAAATTTGAGTTGAAAATTAAACGTTTTTTATTTTTAAATTTTAAATTTCAATCTTAATAAAATTATAGGTAGTAAACAGGCCGAAATTATGACAATTATGATAAGTATTATGACGGTGTAGTTGCCGCTGAAATATTTCAATGCTGAGATTAAATGATAAATCATATTAATTCCTTTAATTTTCTGCTCATTCACAATACTTTTGTAACAATTATTTATTAAATAAATAATTATTTATTTAATATTTATTCACAATTATTTTATTCTGTAACAATTATATTAACTTTATTAACATAAAGTCAATAAAGATTGATTTATATTCGGTTGTTCTTAAGAATAATCAAACACGACTATTTATTTACGATTTGCAGTATTGTGTAAACAATTATATAAATTGGCTTAGATTTTCAAAATATTTTCAAATATTCGTAATTATATATTTTAAATTTTAATTTTATTACTGCGACAAACACGTTTTAAATAAGAATTACTATATTGGATACAAATGTCAAACTTATCAGGACCTTACTAATAACATGTTATAAAGCATCATAATTTATATTTACAAAATATGTGTTTTATCTGTTGTTGATCGAATAATTATTAAATCTGTTGTTTATCTTAAATAAAATATTTCGGATAATCTGAATTTAATGCATCAATAACAAATCCCATTTTAACTTTGAATTAAATTTCTTATTATATTTCTATCATATTCAATGTTTCAAACTCCTCCTTAAAAATAATTAAAATTCAATAAATGATAATTTAGTTGCAAAATAATTGGGTCAATACAGTGCTCTCTTTAATAGCACTCTTTTCATAGCATAATTTATATTGTAAATTACATACAATGCAATAATGTATGGTATTTTCGTTTCTTGTTGCTTTTAACAATTGCCAACCAGTTTATTTATCTTGCAGTGGCGGTTTGCAGCTAACGATTATCTTTACAATATTTCTACAAAGTTATTAATTGAAAATGACGGTTACAAAAATATAAAACAATGATTGATTTGTTAACGCTTTTGATATAAATCACACAGATGTTGTTTTTTAAATGTCGTTTTGAATGACGAAGTAAAGGGCAAGGGATTTTAGTTGAAACGATAGCATAAGGGATTTGAAATAAACAAAATAATCAAGAGGAAAATTAAAATGAAACTCAAAATTTGATAGTAAAAAAGAAATAAAATGAAAACGAAAAGAGAGAAAAATAAAATCAAAACAAAATTCCCTTGTAATCGGTATTGAGCTATATATTGAGTCTACGTATAGATAATCTACAAGCAAAAGTGTTAGTTAGAACACAAATTATAATAGCAAGTGAGATACTTCTACCTTATACGCTGTATTTTTGAATCAACTGCTGATAAAGTTTATCATTGAGAGTGGATTTAAACTTTTGCCACTCATCCTCACCTATGTGCGTTCGATATCCATTTAGTATCTAAATTTAAATATAGATATTATATTAAGTAATTTACTTAATTATTTTATCAAAGTAATTTAATTTATTTAATTTACTTATTTAACATTAACTAATGTAAAATAAATAATATAATGCGGTTTGTTTTGTTGAAATAAAACATAAGTTACAAAAGCTATTAAATTAATATAATTTGACTTTTTCTATGCGGATCAAGAACTATAATATTCAATAACAATAGCATTCAATTAAGACGAATTGAATACAAAATTACTTATTAAACATACAAATCTCAAATTTAAGAAATTTTTAAATAATTAAAAGGTTTGTAAGATGAAACAATGGTGAATTTTAAAGCTTCAATACGTTAAATAAAAGTGCCAGATAGAATAATTCCTTTTAAATTTATTTACAGAATAAATTAATAAATAAGATTTTTGATTAATTTTAAAAAAATTAATTGAAAATAAAATTTCAAGTAATTGAAAATTTAATTTAATTGCAAAATTTACTTTATTTTTATTACTGTTTGAGTAATAAATTACAAATTTATTTTGTCAATTGTTGCATCGTTTTATAAACAATTTATAAAAATTTATTTTTATAATCAAACTAATGAGATATTTGAAACTCATTTAAATCAAAGAACTTTCTTATAATCACATAAAAGTATTTTAAAATTCCAATTTTAAAATAATTTAGAATAAGCAAACCTCTTGAAGCATCTGTTTAAGCTCAGGATTAATATGATCTCTGTAAGAGACAATTGCCTCACAGTATAGGGCAAAGTGATCCAACAGTGAATTAGGATTTAATTTTAAAGCACGGCATAGGCCAAACAACGCTTGTTCCTTTTCTTCTGTATCGTGAATTCCGGAGATTATTTTCAACCTAAAAAAACAGAAAGCTCAATCGTTATTAATCACAAACATTGGGAAACAGAAGAAACATATTTTATTTAATAGTTTCGAAACATAAATGCGCATGAATACATGCGCATTCAATCGTTATTAATTACAAACAGAAGAAACATATTTTATTTTAAATAAATGCGAAAATAAATGTATTTATTTCGAAAAATAAATGCGCATGAATACATGAACCAGTGATGCGCAAAGTTTGAAGACGTGAACCATTAATCGTTTTGAACAAAAGTTAAAAGTTAAAAATGATAACAGCGATCAAAGTAATTGAAAATACACAGAATTGTCATGTGAATTGTATATAAAAACAAAACCTTCAAGTTAGTTTTTTGATAATCAACCAAAGGAAGACACTATTGTTTAATTTCATCCGCTTAAAAATGACGGATATGTGCCTAGATTTTCGATTCCTGAGGCTGCTCCTACTATTATGGTGACTATTTTCTATCTTACCTTTTTGTCACATTTTTAATTTATTTATTTATTCCCCATGTATTTTTGTAGTTTATTATTACAAAATTTAAATGGTATCAATGTGAGGTGATAAAATACAAGATGTATTTTACTACAAAACAATCTTTTTAAATAGTTGACAATGATCCATTATTGATAAAGAATTATTAGAGATGGATCAAAGAGAAAAAAATGTTTTTGATATCTCGATAACTACTGTTAGTATCTCAGATGCTAACAGAAGATGATCTCTAATCAATTTTTATTTTAACTTGATTTAAATTATAGAAAATCTTAAAACAATTATTTATTTTATTATTTAATTATTAAATTTTGATTTAGCATTATTATGTTTTGTTTATTTTATAATTATATTAAATACAGAGACTCACTTAGCTGATTTGATTTATGTAATCTTTTGACCCCACCCTTTAATAAATGTAATTTAACATAACTAATTTCATTATCTGAAGATGCTAACAGAAGTTTGCAAAATATCAAAAAAATCCTATTTTCTTTGATTCAGCTCCAATAATTATACACAAACAATCCGTCCAGTAAGTGAATTTAATGGAACTGAATTAAACGTGAATTAAATGGAACTCAAGGTATGAAAGGTCTTAAAGACCTTAACGTTAAAGACCTTAAGTCAAGGTATAAGACTCCTTGACTATTATTATTATTATTATTTAATAATAATTTTTATTATTAAAATTGATTAGAAATTTTTTAGTGAAGTTGAGATTCAAGAGTTATCTTACAAATATTAAACATGTTTTTACTCTTAGTAAGAATCCTACAATAGTGCTAGAATATTTAGAGGATACCATACATTCATTTAATTATCGTGTCTGAAAATTATCAATCTATTTAAAATCGAAAGATTTTAAGTTAGCCCAAACAACTATTAAGCCGTAAAGTAAGCAACGGGTTAAAAATTTGAAAATAACCGAGAACATCTTCAAATGATAATATGCCTATATTGGCGATTCCTTAGGTTATTCCTACTATCATTACAAATTTCTTTTAAATATGAGATGTGAATTCTTTTCAATATAAGATGCCTCTACAGTAGGTCATTTAATGAGTTTAACATTGAGGTCTCATCTCAAAAAAAAGATCAACGTTTATCTCTCATAATCCAATCTGTACCCTCCTTTCCAATCCGTTTTCCGCTCTAATCACTTCACTGAAATCTTTTGCATAAAAGTTTACAACGACCTACTCATTTCTAGTGACCAAGCTCTATATAATGTTTTCATCTCCTTCGACCTCTCCTCCGCTTTCGACATCGTCGACTACTCCATCCTACTTTCTCGCCTTCGTTATGATTACGGATTTTCTTCCTCCTCCGTAGCATGGCTTACTTCATATCAATACGACCGTTCTTTTGGCGTCTGCTTAAATTCATCATCCTCTCCTCCCATCCATATTTTCTGCGGGGTCCCACAAGGTTCAGCCCTAAGTCCCCTGCATTTTTATCTTCTGCAAGGCTATCTTTCTGTCTATAAAACTTTAGTCCTTTAAAGTCATGCAATATGCCAATGACATCCTCATCTATGCTCATGCACCCGCCCATCGCATACACGATATCGACATTTTTGCCTCCAACTGTCTTTCTTCTATCTGCAAACTTCTCTCCAATCTTCATCTCGTTCTAAACCAAGAAAAGTCAAAAATAATGTGGATCATCTCCCGTTAGCCTAACATATCTCCCACTGTATATTTGCTTAACAATCATCCACATAGTCCACAATCTCTTAAACCCTTCGTCCGTGACAAGATCCGCTCGTCTAACGTAATTCTCCGTAAAACCGCCGTAACTGCCTCCTTTTCAGCTTTCGTTCCTGTATGTATCTTCTTCCATCGCTTATATTCCCTAAAATCGATTACTGCCTCAGCCTTTTCGCCAATTCTCCAAAATCCATCTACAACGCATCATCAACTCCGCCGTTCGAGTGCCCCTACGTCCCGTCGCTTTGACTACATACCTTGCCCAATTCTCCTGACCCACCATCCGCATCAAACTCCGCCTTCTTATCGTTACTTTTCGTCTAATCGATGTCGGCTCTCCATCGTTCATCAACCTCCCTTTCTTAGACGACACTCCCACCACTTCTCTATCGATGCGTTCCCGTCGTTCCCTTTTACTACACGTTTCCAAATACTCCAACAACTACGGTCTTCGCTCTTTCCTTGTCGCCGCCTCATTCGATTGGAATCAACTCTCTCTAGACGTCCGCTGCGCTCTTTATTTTATCACATTCAAATACCTCATCGGTTCCCAACTTCTCGACACATTATTTAGATATTTCTCGTTGTCATGTATGGGTGCGCTGGCACGCATTTGTCACGTAAAAATCATTTTTATTTAGAGAATTAGTTTTACATTTTTAGTCGAAATTCCAATTCGTAAATTTAGAAATATTAAAGGATCTTATATTGAAAGGATATTAACGTCAAATTTCACAATCAATAACAATATTAATCTTTTCATTAATAGGTACTAATTCTTTTTAAGGACTTCTGTAAAGCATTTTAAATAATTCTTTCGATTTAATATATATATTTATATAATTATCATAATTATATTATATTATAATTATATAATTCAATTATACAAAATGAAATTATATGTCTTGATACAACATTTAACGAATTATCTTTTAAAATACATAGAATTGTTGCATAATAAACGCTAAAGCATTAAAATTATAAAAGCATTATAAAAATGAAACGTGCAAGCGTATATTTTGCAAAAATATTTACCAAACGCTAAGGAATTGATTTAAGTTATTTGCTAACTTCTCTGGGCATTTTAAGCATATTTTGCCTATCGAAATAGCTAAATGTAAAAACCAATTATGTATAAGATTGTATTCAATAAAAGCGATTATATAATTAAATATTAATATAATATAAATATAATATTAAATTAATTAATATAATTAATATATAAGCGATTTTTACGACCAATGAATCGTTGTAATAAATTATATAAAATCGATTATATCTGGGATTACGTTTATATATAAAATAAATAAAATAAAAATACGATTTATTAAATATTTCCAATAAATTATTTGGCTATTAATAACTAAGAGAGATCAAACTGCAAAGTTAAATTTGTAAAATCACAAATATAATGATTTTAGCTGAACAAAATAGTATTGAAAGAGTTTACTAAATAAAAAAATATTATGTAATATAATATATAATATAATTAATATATACTAACGTATTTATATAACTGAAAGATAATATCGATATATTATTTATAAATAATATATATTCATGCTATATTATTTTACTGTTAAAATATATTTAATGTACGCTTTTATATAATAATATTGTTTTGTTAAACAATTAAATATAAAATTAATTTCATATGCTAATTTGATGCAAATAGCATTAAAGTAGCATATTCTATACAAAAAATATGTAATTAGTAATACAAAAAAAACACGCAATTTTTCTTTTCAAACCGCGTTTGCATATACTTTTTGACTAAGAGTATAACCATATTTTTCTTTTAATTAATCATTTAATTATAATAATTAAAATTATAGATAAATATTTATTTATTAAAAACGAATAATTTATAGAAAGAACATTTTAAAAGAAATGCAAGTTACAAACACAATGTTTTCAAATTAATCGTTTTTCTTCTTCAGCTGAGTCGGCTGTCCCGGCTTTATCGTCTTCTGCACCATCATCAGTTGTTGTATACTCATTGCTTTCGTCGTCTTCTACCGACGTTTCATCATCGGATTCTTCTTCGTTTGCTTTCTCTTTTTCATCCGCTTCCATATCCACATTCTCGTCTGTGTCATTATGTATTGCCTCTGATGATTGTTCTTGCAACTGAGACAATTTTACTAGTTTCGTCGGTTATAACATTCTCGTCTTTGTATCTTTTCTCTACCAATCCAGCTGTCGTTTCTACTGACAACGCATCGATGCCATTCTCAGTCGATTTCATCAAGAAAGGATCTTCCGTTCAATACATGACGTATTCATCTAATCGGCCCTGGTCAAAATTGTGCAACATTCCTTGTTCGCCTGTATCGTGAACTTCCCTTCTGTCTGGGCAGCGGACGCTGCAATGATCGCCTCAAGCATCCACGCCGCATTGCCTCTTTGAACAGCAGCGCTTAGACGCTGTATGAGCAATGAACATGCGCGCTGGTCTACAGTGACCCGACCTAACACCTCTTTCCCAAATTCTGGAAGAACTCGGTGGCCGAATGTCTCGATAGCTATGTCTCGATATCCAAATGTCTCGATAGCTAACGGCACAAATGAGTACTTGAGCCTTTTTAATTCTGCATTCGTTGAGACACATCCTGTGCCATCGATGGCACGAGTAAGGTGATTCTTTGCCAGCGTGTTTGTACATTAAAGTCACATAGCAAGAGCTTTCCGCTCTTAAATGGTATTAGAGATCAACCATCGGATCGTTTGCCGTCAATTCGACTAAGACCATTTAGCTCCAGGCAATAGGAGACGTCGGCGGCTGTAAGTGCCATCTTGATAAAGTTATTAACCTCAGAATGGGGGGTGTAACGACAACGTGTTCTAGGGCAATCAAATTCATGTCTTCCGAAACAGTCGATTCGTGATCCACAAACGCATACCTCAGGTGTACAGATCGGTAGGCCCAAACGCAAAGCGACAGCAATTATCATGCTATTGTCGTCCAGTCGACTTCCAATTGCGGTTATCGGTATTGCCTGGAGAAATGCTCCTGAAAATGGAGACACAACTGCTTTCAGTCGTGCTATGCTAACCTCATCCGTTGCGCTCCAAACCAGACTTTCGTGACGTATATTTAGCAATATTTGAGTCCACTGTCTCTGTATGTGTGTTTCCAGTGGAATATCTGCTCCGCATATGCTTTGCCACTCCAGCAATCTCTGTAAAAGATGCCGCGTCGTCATCTGCTATAAAACCAGGCCGGACGTTTTGTAGGATTGAACCGCTAGATTCTGAGATCCGCTTACCGATGCCAAAAAGGCTGACCAGGCGGTATTTTGCATTGATCGGATTCCCAGTCTTCCCATTTTAACCGATAATGCTGCCTGATTGCAAGCGCTGTCGTTCAGCCTGATATAAAGAGTGTTTTCCGGGGCTAACCGTAGCATTCCGTTGTATCTCTGGATTTCGTTGCTTTGGTAGCATGGCGAGCATCGTAATAAGTGGGTTACTTTCAGCAAGGCTAATGTATTCCGTAACAGGAACACCCACATCGTGTCTAGCCCGCAACTTAAGTCGTGTGATTGTTCGATCTAACTGTATTGTTGCTTGTTCCAAATGCATTTCAACCGATTTACGATCGCCTACTGGAGCACCAAGCATTTCAGATACGTCTAGGCTGATTAGTTTTGCTTCAGGAAGAACAGACTCGATTGCTTTGTACAGCGATAAATCCTTTGTGATAACCTCACATTTGTCTGGATTTATAACCAGGCCGAGAGCATATAACATATATATGATATGCGACGAATATCGGAGATCAGTTCGATGCTATTACCCCCAATCGTACAGTCGTTTATGTGCCACGCTGAAATAAAGAAAATCGTCAATTCGACCACCTCATGTAAAGCAGCACAAACTAGCAAAGGTTCATTGGGTGAAGTGCAAGCGTGTATTTTGGAAAACATAGAAGTTCAGCCCATACACATTGTTCTGACGGCGTCTTTACTACCGAGGTAAGCAATGACGCCAATTTTCCAACTACGGATCCTCTGATCCCCCGTGGGATTTTTCGTACTGTACGTGTTTCCGCACTCATGCATCGATTTAAATTTGCTTTTACATATATATCATTTGTAGTTGTGTCTTTATCTTTTTGAAGATGGGAGATATCAACGATGTTGTGGATAGATCGATTCAAAGGTGTGTCAATAGCTACCGGTGGCATACCCGAACCGCGCCATCCCGAAAAACGGCCATGCTTACGAAGAAGTCCACTTGGTATTGCGACGAAACTACGCTTACATACTGAACATCGTACATTTATAGTAAACAGTTCCGTGTTTTGTACGTTTTGATAATTTTGATTTGGTACTTTCATTTAACTTGTGTTTTCAATGTATCCAATTGTACGTAGTTAGTTATAATTGTAAGTAGTTATAATCAAGAAGTTTTTAAGTAGTTTTAATTTAAAAAAATATTAAAATAAAAAATATTTATTTTAAATTATTTAAAATTTAAAACAAAATTAAAGATAATTTTATATTATTAAAAATAAATTTTTAATTATTTTAAATTATTAAAAATGATTATTTAGTTATTTATAAAAAATATTATTTATTTATTAATTATTAATGCTTATTTAATATAAATAATTATTCTACTTGTATTTTTTCTTAAAGGTGTGAATGACTTGTGGATAACAATGCTCACCGGTATTGTCTGCAAGAGGTTTTTGGCAAATACGTGACGTTATTATTTGCAATATCGATGGTATAAGCGGGGTTATATATGAAGAAGCTTCTTCATCACTGAGCCGGCATACTATTTCACCGAGCGCCCAAATAGCGTTATTTTTTAAAGCAACAAAAGAAGATGGGTCGAGAGCTTGTTGGAATATATGTAAAAGATCCGGTAAAATATTCTTTAACACAGGCAAGCAAGATTTAGCCAAATCGCCAACTAATGCCAGAGCGCTTTGACGGACTTCAGGGATACTGTTTTTACATAAGTAGTCTACAAGGAAATTTACAATGTGGTATTTGTTAATCAATGGTTCAATATCGGATCCAATTGATGCAGTAAGTGAAGAAATAGAGTCTAGAGGTACAATAATAAAATCACCATCGTTGAATTGAATAGATTGCTGGTTACATTGCATCTAAATGAGCGTTAATATAGTTAAAATGAAATCAAAACATTTAATCTTTGACATTCCTATTAAAGCTACCTCATGTTACTTATCCCAAAATTATTATATAAAATAACTTTATATAATTTAAGTCTAATTTAATTTAAAAATCATTAATCATTAGTCAGTTGGGGATTAAAAATATTATAAATTTAAAATTACCTCGTTTATATCGTTCTATCTCGCTATGCAACTTTATACTCAGACAACTTTACATTTAAGAGTAAAAAGTTAAGAGTTTAAACTAAGAGTTTAGTAAAAAGTCGTTTTTTTAAAGCGTTTATTAATCCAATAAAAAACTTGAGTTTTTCGAAAATATTGTTTTGGAACAAACGACATTAATGAATTTTTAATGCGAGTATTAAAATAGTCTGTTTGAACTCTTTAAATACTACGATCATATCGATACTAAACTATGTTCGATATTGACCGCCAGAAATAATTTTATATGAACATTTTTAACTCTGTTGTTAGAAGTAGATAATTTAAAATATGAATGCTTCATGTTCAAACCTTCACATTCCAAGGTATCTGTAAGATTGTATCTATATTGTGACGAAAATCTCGCGACGAGAATCCAAAATTCAAAAAGTTTATCTTAGATAACTTTAAGTTGACGATACACTTGATCGTTGGAATAAACATTTTGAAAGTATCCGCAAAAGGATGAGGTATAGAGAGAGGACATAATCAATATTTTAGAAAATATGTTGTACAATTAACAGAAGTAAAAATGGGCATAAAAAACGGCATTAATGGATAAAAGACATAAATAGGCCAAACAAGCATATCATGATACGTATAATTTGAATAAAATTTAAACTTGACAAAACTTATCGTTACTAACATTCATTTATAAACAACCCTACCTGGTTTTGAAGATATGTCTGCATTATAACTGCACAACGATGAAATATTATTTCAATTGAAGGCATAAACTGTTTTCCACTTGATCCAGCAATACTAGTTAAACACTGTACTAAATGTAGAAATTATAATTCACGCGAAACGCCAAACCTCTAATAATGAAAATAGTGATGGCTCGTCGTCTTTTGTATGTTGCAGTATTTGTAATAGAATTGGAGATAAGTTTTCAGTAAATATCTAAATGGACAAAACATTGCTATGTTTTGTAATTGATTATTAAATTTCAAAATTATCAAGCAAATGTGAGAATTTCTTGTGAGAATCGAGGCATTAATACATTCATTAATCGTTGATTAATGAATTGTAATGAAACAAGAGCAAAAGTAAAATTAAATTAATGAATTGGAAGATAAAACCTAGAACTCAAAAAGCCAAAGAATGGTATACGTAGATTATATTAAATAATTATGTAATTCAAGTGTAGGTAATATAAAATATTATTAATAATAATGTAATATTATAATAATTGATTATTATAATGTTATAAAATAATTCAATAAATCTCATTCAGATGAGTAAAAATATTATTATTAGAGACATTTATTTTAGTTCCGTACTTGTCGAAGATAAATTCGATACTTTCACATGAATTGTTATTAGTATCATTATTTTTATTCTAAAAATAAACTAGGAGTAAATACGAAAGCAAAATATAAAAGACAAAAGTAAAAGATAATTAGAGTTTGTAATTAAGAACTCAAATTTGCCAACTCAAAATGAAAATTATAAAAATCAAAGACTTTATAAAAATTATTATTTTTCATTAGGGTGTTTGTCAACTTTGTGAATTAAACAAAACATTAAATATTAAAAAATATTAAATATATAATTTAAAAATATTAATATTTCTCAAATATTAAATTTCACGCTTTCTTAAGTTTCGGCATTTGAGGGATTTTTAGAATATGAGGGATTGTTGTGATATTCCAAGCTGAAATTTCATAAATAAGCCGTCAAAATATTTGCCAATCATATTACATTAATTTATCTTAGAATTATGGGAATGTACAGTATACATTGATCTGAACAGTATACATTGAATACTTTATCGATTATGCCCAGTATGGACTTAAAAATTGACCGAAATCAAGTTGAAACTCACTCGCCATATTGGCCAGTAGAAGCTATTTATTCGTGAACTTTTTAAGTAATTTTTTTTAATTCTGCCTGAATCAACACACATTCAGCCAATGCGTATCACATATTTACTAACAAATGGATTTATAAGTAATTAACAGACATTTAACAAAGGGTTAACAAATTATAACCTTTGAATCTACGCTTCCTCTTGTAGAGTCTGTAAGAGTTCCAATTGCGTCAAACAGTATAAGTAAATTGCGAGACTAAATAATACAAAAATAAAATAAAATTACGCTGACAAGAAAATTTAAAATTGTGAATAACATATTTGTAAAAACACAAATACTATATAAATGTTTCGTTCAAATATTTCAAATGCAAAGTTTAAATGTTTAAAAGTTTTAATGAAATTTAAAACATTCTGTTCAAATGTAGATGCCGATGAATAGTCAATGAATCGATGTTTTTGATTAAGATTTGATCAAACACAAATTAATTTAAATAAATTATCAAATTAATTTGATTGGTTTTCAACGATCAAAATTGTTTTGCTAAACTACAATCGTCTATGTTATAGACGATGTTCGTCAAAATATTTGAAATAAGATTACTTTCTTTAAAGCAGTTAAAATTTTTAAAAGTTAAACAAAAACTGTAACGAGTAAAGAAATTTTTAATGACTGAATTTGAATTGTGTATAAAAGTTACGGCTAAACCATTAGAGAACATATAATTCGTATAAATTAACAACTAATTAAAAATCGATTCCTTTGGTATTTATATGGTGATTTAGAATAAACGGACAAAATGCTTGTGTATGTAAAAAATACATACAATACATTAGAATTAATTTCAACGTCTATCAAATAACATCTAAAATAACTTCTTTATAATTTTATATTTTTCATCGTTAATCAATTTTCATAAAACATAGTGTAAGACAAACTTAAACTTTCATCTGAAATACAGAGCAAATAAGTAAATTGTTATAAATTATTGTATACAAAATAATTTATTTTAAAATTAACAAAATTTTAAATTTTTTTAAGCAGGCGAGGTTTGATACGAAATGTCAAAATTGAAAGTCAGATTTAATAAAAAAATAGCATAAATTACTTTATGGTATTTGAAATACAATCATTTACTTTGAGATATTTGTTTAAATGCACTAAAGCCCGATATTATTGTGAGATATCCCAAATATCTCACAATATTTGAGATATTTGTAAAATATCTCAAATACATATATATGTATTATATATTATACATATATTATAATATAAAATAA
>WNNJ02002697.1:0-22500 GCA_012934845.2 Pomphorhynchus laevis
GGTAAAAGCGGTTAGACATATGGAATATCAAGATCGGCTCTCGAGTTTGGGAATGAGATCGCTTCAGTATCTGCGCGACAAGGCGGACCTGTGCCTAGCCTGGCAGATTTTACACGACAATCGCCATCCACTCAGATCGCTAATGCATACGCGCGATATAACCTCACTTCGTGGTCATCAGTTCATGCTAAAAACACAACGATTACGCTACAAACGAACATCCCTATACTTCCAACGAATCGTTAATACTTGGAACCACCTTGCTGACACAACAGTAGCATCCTCGAATCTGGCTTCTTTTAAACGAAATCTGGAGGAAGATCCCTTCTTGAAGACGAAGATCGAGTCAGAGAACATATGAACAATAGAAAGTACACTCTACATTTTCATTTTCTACATTTACTTTTTCTGATTGTGACGCAACTTGTAATGAGCCTTGCTGCTCACTTTGTTGTCTATTGATAATAATAATAATAATAATTATTATTATAGACCACAAAAAATTTGGTGGTCTATAATTATTATAGACCACCAAATATTATATTATATTATTTTGATATGGTCTACAATAGCAAAATAATATATAATAATACTGTTGTTTTAGCAAAAGGAATTAATTGTCTAGATAGAAAAATTCTTGAGGCTTATTACATACACAAAAACTCTAATATTATTATGCCGAATAATAAACCTGATGTAACGTTAAATATTTTGTAAATATGTTGTAAATGATTCTTTTGTTTAAATAATCTTTTCTATTTTTAGTTTTATACTTTATTAAATTTTTCTGGTAATTTTAATTATTATTTTAATTATCATTTTAATTTCTTAAATTATTTATTTTGAATAAAAATATGGTAATTATTTGTTTTGTTTCTAAACAATTTTGAATCATCATTTTTTATTGCGTTTTGTATACCTTTAAAAGTTGCCGAACTCGTGTCAAAATATCAAACTATAGTGATAGCAGCTGGTTATCGCTAACAACAGCAGCACCTGCCCAAAGCAAATGGCGGTGATCGTTTTGATTTTTTTTTACAAAAGCACGTACATTAAAAAATTGTAAATAATTAGTGGAGTAAATGAGTTTTGTAGTTCCTTACTATTGAGGTTGATATTCAAACAAACAATAGCAATTGAATCGAAAAATGTCAATTTATAATCCACGCTTAAGCTGCGTTCTAAACAAATGAAAATTGAATTTTCAAATTTTGGAAAAATATCCTTTTTACCTAAGACATTTGTGCTTTATTGAATACAAACTAAATGTAGAAAACTTATGATGTAAAAGTAATAAAGTTAGTGACAATACAATTTATACATGCATACGTAATCTTAATACAATACACTGTCCTACAAAAACGTAATTTTAATATATCGATTCAATGTTGATAAAATTTGGTTAACTGTTACTGTGGTTTGGTACGGAAATATGATCCATATCGCTATTATTATTGATTCTATTATTACTACAAGTCGACAAATAGTCAACGTTCAATTGAATGATAATTACAGTGATATCATCACGCACCATTCGTGGATTCGAATGTGACAAAAGGTATTCCAACATGGAATAGTCGACACCATTCTGATAACCACCACTTAGAGCATGACGGATAAGATACGTTGCAGCGTTTCTATCTATCAATTCATCTAATATATTTTGACGGTATTGTTCGCTTGATTTTGTTAAGATTGATGAATCCATGTTTAATCGCTGGTAAATATTATGATTTTTTGAAAGCGGCTTGGTACGGTTTTCTTCTTGCCAGTCACGTGCATTTGTAAACGACTGCGCAGATGCTGCTATTAAATGATGCTTAGATAAAGCATTAGCTCTTAAATCTAGCTCTTTACTCAGAACTGACCATTTTAGTGGATTATTCTGATGGTCTACCAGCCTACATGGCTCAAGTGCACGCTCGATGCTTAAAAATTGATGAATCACTGACGCTGCGGCTTGTCCAGATATCATATCACTGAGGCCATCACTTGCGATCAATATAAATCTATCAGTATCGTGACTCAGTTCAACACACATCGTATCCGGACTTGAAGTCAGGTAAGGAGGGCTAATGTAATTTGGTAAGATAAACGAACTTCCAAGAAGCTGTCTGTATTTACTGTTAAGCAAACTAAGTGGCAGTTTGAAATTAAGATCACCAAATGCACGAAATGGCAATAAACATGCTAGCAATCTTTCGGAACTTAGGGCAAAGTCCTCGTTCGGGTGAGCGCTTAAAATACGCGATCGTTCAATCGTATTCCAGTAGTTATGTGGAACAGTCAGATTTAAGGTTTCTACCGTTTCATAATTGCCATTTGCACTCAACTTTGATGATGATGATTTTGATTTTACAACTTTGCCTAGGACAGCAAAGCAATCCCCAGCGCTGGCAACTGTAAGTTTATTATCATTAATCATAACTGTACAACAGCATGCTCCGCTACTGGCCGCTTGAATAAATGGCTTATTCTTTGCTAAAATTTGCTCTAAATCTTCACGTGTTTTGCTCGTTCCCTGCAACTTTTTGAGTAATGAAAATGATGGACCAGCAGATTCAAGTAACTTGGTAACTGCCAGATTTGCATCATTTATTAAATTACAGTCTAAGTGTTCAAAACACTTTTTCAGTAGTGATTGACTATCAATATTAGCGTTTCTTTGACAGTATTCTCGCCAGCTATCACTGGGTTTCGTGTAAAAGCTAAATTGATTGTTGTTACTTTGTTCGGGTAGGATTCTGTGAAAATCAAATTGTTCATCATTGTAATTTAAATTAGTTAGAGCGTATGCAATATATTCATGAATTTGTTGCACAACGTAATCAGCACAGTAGTATCCAGCATGCCCATCAATCACGCTGAACAGAAAATTACTCTTTTCCATTGACGTTCGATAACCTTCATCAGCTATTTCTTCGTTTATCTCTCCTGTTTGATATAATGAAGCTAATGATGACGGTTTTCTTCTAAAAAACGTAGCAGCGCTTCGATCTTCACATGGATTATTAGCGGCGAGTTGATTAACAAATATACGCTTTACAGGGCCGACATTTTTTGGCTCGTAAATATACTCGTTTTTTCGTAAAATTTCGTTTATAATCGATGGACACAGGTACGAAGAATTACGACGAAAACATTGATTATTCAGACGTTTAGCCCATGTTGACATATATGCCGGTAATGTGGACCATCCAACAGTTTTAAATTTGAAATTTTGAAATTTTGATGAGCTGCAGAACATTTGTACCAATTAATATAATAAAATTATGTAGATATATGTGTGCTGCTATATATTAATCATAGCTAGAATGCATTTAGTTCGAATTCTAAAATTGGATAATCTGAAAATCTGTAAGCAGAAATAAACAAAGTTATTATATTGATTTCAATAATAAAAAAAAACCCGACATTTTCTAATGACGCTTGATAGAAACAAAAAAACGATATTTCCTTATTTAACAATAAGCACTATTTTTATTGAATATTATTACATAACTGATCATTTTTATATTTTAAAAATGATAATGGATATAAAAAAAGATTTATTTTAACGTGGCAAATGCGTGACAGCGTACGCTTACATGATCACAACAAAACAAAAATGTAAATAATGTTTGTCGGGTTTGTCCTACATAACCCGCGTCACAATCTTGGCAAGGAATGCGGTATACGCCCTTACAGGGGACAATTTTGGTTTCTTTTTGAACATCCCAGATAAAGTGCAACATCTTTTGTGGTAAATTCGAATATTCGTCAATCCTGAGCGCTTTAGATCGTTTTGTAGTGATCTGTTGAACGAGTTGTTGATAAAGGTAGTGTCAGGGTTATGTAGGACAAACATTCTCCAAGCGTATTAATCAGCATCGATATGCGCTAAAACGGGGTGACTCCTCGTCTGCCATTGTCAACCACGTCCTATCGACCGATCATGGGATTGACTTTGGAAAAGCTAAGATTATCTGTGTTGAAAACAACTTGCAACGTCGTCTTATAAAAGAATCAATCTTAATAAATTCCGAAGCGAATCCGATGGCCGGAAATAAGTCTAACTGGTCACTACGATTACCAGTATCGCATGAAATTGTGGACGGTATCACGTAAACGAATGGACTTCTTCCTTGGTATTCCTAGTATAAAACTTGTATCTCTGTACTGTCATTTTAATTCTGTTTGATTTTTTATCATCTGTTGACAAGGACCGTTTGGTCGAAAGCTCCAATAAAAACGATTCAAACTGAATTTCTTGTTATATTTATATTCCCGCAACAATGAGGAAGACAGCCAGCAAGAATAATAATGATTTACCCTTATGTGTACGTGTGATTAGAAAAGCAAATTAATTAGTTCTAAATGAAAAATTTAAATAAAAAACAACGTAAAAGAACAAATTAGTGTCAGATAGCAACTTAACGTAGGGAGTGCAAACAAAACGTTTAGTCTATAAAATATCCTAGTTTTATGCTAATTTTATTGAACCGTTTTTTAAAATATAATAATGACTGTTGCATACTATTCGCTAACTGATTAATAGACGTTGATACAGACAAACACAATGAAAAATTGCTCATGTTCAACATTATTGTAAAAGTGGTCGTGGTGGTATGCAGTTGACTTTGATAACAGTGATGTATCTATATAGGAGATCTACATAATATCTTCGTTTTATAACTGTAGGGCAATCACTAATGAAGACGACTAGTAATTAAAAGCAGAAAATATGATCTCTTTTTAAAGTATTTTAATTTTCAATTTGTGCATTACAAAAGACATTTGCAGCTACTATAAATAGCCAATTAAATACATTGTATGTATTACGTAAAGTTTAATTTCTACACTAACTATTGTCTGTCTAGAAATGCTAACGGGAGAGATATTGAACAATACGCTGTAAAATAGTTCATTAAATAGGTTATTGTATTCATTTCTTAGAAAAACGTGATTTCAAAATTAGATAAAATCGTCTTGCTCGTCAAACTTAGATCTTTTGTACATCTTAGTGACAGCATCAAAGAAGACATTGTAATTCAGAAGCAACCAATTTTGACAATACAAAAACAATGGCACTAATATTCACAACTTCCTTGACTGCTTCTCTACTACTCGTAGTATTAGTAATTATATTGTATGATGAAATTTTAAAAATTGCAACAATATGTAATGATATTGGCTTTCTTCAAAATCATTTAATTAAACTAGGTTACTATAATCTTATATTCGGAAAAAGATATACATATATATGTTATAATAATTATAACGCCTATCTAACAAAAATTAAACCATCAAATAAATATAAATATATGGATAAAATTGAATTAATAGAATCCTTAAATATTTTGATAAATCAAAATTATTTAAAAGTATGGACATCTATATTTAGACAAGTAAAAGGTGTTCCAATGGGTGGTAATAGTAGTCCAATTATAGCTGACTTTTCTTTAAGCTTTATAGAATATGAATTTGTTCATAACTGTGTAAAAACAAAATCTAAACAATATAAATACATGAAATATATGTTTCGATACATTGATGATATATGTGTATTTAATTCTAATAATTTTTATTCAATTAGTGAGCACATTTATCCAGAAAGCCATATTCTTAACAAAACCAATATTAATGATAAAGAAGGTGTATATCTAGATATGAACATTAAATTAACATTAACTAAAACTACTATTAATTTATATCGTAAAGATGACATATTTAAATTTACGAAGAAACATATTTGTGCATGAGCATTCATGCATACCATATAATATAAATGTAATACATTAAATAATGAAATTTTAAGAATTGCAACAATATGTAATGATATTGGCTTTCTTCAAAATCATTTAAATAATTTAATAGATACATATTTTAAACTAGGTTACTATAAAAATAACATCAAGCAGAAAATAGTAAAATATATAAATCAACACAATAATATAAAGAATAAATTTAAACTCTTAAGTGGCAAATTTTTATGGATGGATAATAAATAATATACTTTGTATTAGAATAAGATACTAGATAGTCATTTCAGAGGAAAAACAATTATTAATTTTATTATTTAATTATTAAATTTTGATTTAGCATTATTATGTTTTGTTTATTTTATAATTATATAACTATACGTAGACTCAGTTAGCTGATTTAATATCCTGATAATACCAAATCTCCTCATCGCCCTAGAACAAATTTCACATGCATTTGTTTCAGTTTTTAAAGTTGTTTGACAACAATTCCTAAGTCTTTTAAAAGATGAACTGTAGGTAATAATACGGATCCTATGCTATAACAGTGATCTAAATATTGATGCCCAAATTATATAGATGAACTTTGTAATACTAACTTTGATCTTATTTTTATTTGTTCATTTTAAAAGTGCCTCCAAGTACACTTATAGAATAGATCTATCTAGATCAGACCTAATCTCGCGCCAATACTTTAACAAACTTAATTTGGACAATATACAGTACGAATATGGCCTATGTCAAACAGATACTAAAATGAGCCGAGGAAGTGATTTTCTTAACCTGGTAAAAAAGTATTTATTTTTACGTGACAGCGCACGCTCACATGACTATAACAAAAATCTAAGTCATGCGTCGAGGTGGAACGAAGGAGGTATTTGAATGTGATATATGATAAAGAAGGGAGCGCGATGAACGTCGAGAGGGATCTGATTTCAGGCGAAGGGGCGGCGACGAGGAAGGATCGGATACCGTAGTCGTTGGAGTAATTGGGACGTCAAGAGGTAAGGAGAGTATCGTCTAAGAAAGTGAGGTTGATGAACGATGGGGAGTTGACAGCGACGAGAAGAAAAGTTACGAGAAGACGGAGTTGGATACGAATGTGGAAAAAATCTCGCCAAACACCCTCTCGCCACGGGAGTTTGGCGAAGTGTGTTGACGTGTGGTCTAAACGACGGAGATGTAGGAGAACTCGAACGGCAGAGTTTATGATGCGTTGATAAAGCATTATCAGAAGAGCGGACAAAATCAACAAGAGACTCCTGTTGAATGTAAACAATTAATAGCGAGATCGTCACAATTGGTATGCCAAGGTTCAGTTGTACAGCAAGTGTCAAACGATTGTTGGGTAAATGTGCTGAGAAGAAGATCAGTTTTATTTTGGATAGAACGAATGTTTAGTAGACCAATGCGATACGAATGATAATCAGAATTGCCTAAAGGAGGGAACAAGGAAAAGATTGTGGACAAAGCGAAAATTTTTATTTACATTAGATTGTAAGGAAATATTCTCTTTTAATTTTAAATAGACGTTTTTCTTCACGAGCAAAGGAAAGCTGAGTGATTTCAAACAGGGACCGCTCATGAAAGATGCGACAAGTATATGATGATAGGAGTTTAAAACGCAGGGGAGGATCAATGTTGCTTGAATATGATCACAGAGAATCACCTTTAAGAATGGGAGACAAGCTGAATGGGAAGCAGAAACTCTTGATGTAAGACAATGTGGATAAATTTGAGAAATATAATTGAAGTTAGATAGATTATCAGAAGATAGGATTATTGAAAGAAGAGATCGAAACGCAGATAATGTACTTATCAAGCTGAATGGGAAGATTTCTCCTCCGTCTTCGTCGTTTTGATCATACATCCCACTATCTTGTTTCTCTTGATTGGCCTACCATTTATTGTCGTGTTCAAATTCGTCTTCTTATCATTGCTTTTCGCCTTATAACTTCTCATACCCCTTAATTTCTCAACCTTCCTTTTCTCGACAATTCTCGTACTGTGTATTGTGCTCTGCGTTCCCGTAATTCCCTTCTTTTACATGTCCCAAACTACTCTACCTCTTTTGGCTTCCGCTCCTTCGTTGTGGCTGCTCCTCTCTTGTGGAATCAACTGCCTATTCATATCCGCCAATCAACATCTATGCAAAGCTTCAAACGCCAAATCCAATTCTTTTTCAACAATTAACTAATTACCTGTAATCTTTGATGTTCTTTTTTTGTTTGTTAGTGGTCATGTAAGCGTGCATTTTGCACGCATTTGCCACGTTAAATAAATTATTGTATTATTATTAGTATTACTATCACGGGAGGGAAATCGTGTTCATTGACGTTAAGGAACCGTAGGATTGACCGAAGCAGGCTTAAATATTCTGGTCTTAGACGAAGGAAGAGTACGAATTGGATAGGAAAAATTTCGTATACATGGGACAAAAATTGCGTATACATATGACATAGGATGTTATACATTCCATAATCTTGTTTCTCTCGATTTACCTACATTTATTGTCGTGTTCAAATCCGTCTTCACGTTGCTTTCCGCCTCACCATTTTGCATACCCTTTCTTTATCCCTTATTTTTCTTGATAATTATCGTATTGTTTACTATTCATTGCGTTCCTGTAATTCCCTTCTGTTATGTCCCAAATTACTCTACCTCCTTTTGGCTTCCGCTCCTTCTTTGCGGCCGCTCATTTCTCGTGGAATCATCTGCCCATCCATATACGCTAATCAACCTTACTGCTGTGCTTCAAACGCCTAATCCGATCCCATTTAAATCATTTATCTGTTTGACTTTTTCATCTTTCGTTGATGGTCTTGTAAGCGTGCAAGTAGCACGCATTTGATACATTAAATAAATATTATTATTTTATTATTATAGACCACAAAAAATTTGGTGGTCTATAATTATTATAGACCACCAAATATTATATTATATTATTTTGATATGGTCTACAATAGCAAAATAATATATAATAATACTGTTGTTTTAGCAAAAGGAATTAATTGTCTAGATAGAAAAATTCTTGAGGCTTATTACATACACAAAAACTCTAATATTATTATGCCGAATAATAAACCTGATGTAACGTTAAATATTTTGTAAATATGTTGTAAATGATTCTTTTGTTTAAATAATCTTTTCTATTTTTAGTTTTATACTTTATTAAATTTTTCTGGTAATTTTAATTATTATTTTAATTATCATTTTAATTTCTTAAATTATTTATTTTGAATAAAAATATGGTAATTATTTGTTTTGTTTCTAAACAATTTTGAATCATCATTTTTTATTGCGTTTTGTATACCTTTAAAAGTTGCCGAACTCGTGTCAAAATATCAAACTATAGTGATAGCAGCTGGTTATCGCTAACAACAGCAGCACCTGCCCAAAGCAAATGGCGGTGATCGTTTTGATTTTTTTTTACAAAAGCACGTACATTAAAAAATTGTAAATAATTAGTGGAGTAAATGAGTTTTGTAGTTCCTTACTATTGAGGTTGATATTCAAACAAACAATAGCAATTGAATCGAAAAATGTCAATTTATAATCCACGCTTAAGCTGCGTTCTAAACAAATGAAAATTGAATTTTCAAATTTTGGAAAAATATCCTTTTTACCTAAGACATTTGTGCTTTATTGAATACAAACTAAATGTAGAAAACTTATGATGTAAAAGTAATAAAGTTAGTGACAATACAATTTATACATGCATACGTAATCTTAATACAATACACTGTCCTACAAAAACGTAATTTTAATATATCGATTCAATGTTGATAAAATTTGGTTAACTGTTACTGTGGTTTGGTACGGAAATATGATCCATATCGCTATTATTATTGATTCTATTATTACTACAAGTCGACAAATAGTCAACGTTCAATTGAATGATAATTACAGTGATATCATCACGCACCATTCGTGGATTCGAATGTGACAAAAGGTATTCCAACATGGAATAGTCGACACCATTCTGATAACCACCACTTAGAGCATGACGGATAAGATACGTTGCAGCGTTTCTATCTATCAATTCATCTAATATATTTTGACGGTATTGTTCGCTTGATTTTGTTAAGATTGATGAATCCATGTTTAATCGCTGGTAAATATTATGATTTTTTGAAAGCGGCTTGGTACGATTTTCTTCTTGCCAGTCACGTGCATTTGTAAACGACTGCGCAGATGCTGCTATTAAATGATGCTTAGATAAAGCATTAGCTCTTAAATCTAGCTCTTTACTCAGAACTGACCATTTTAGTGGATTATTCTGATGGTCTACCAGCCTACATGGCTCAAGTGCACGCTCGATGCTTAAAAATTGATGAATCACTGACGCTGCGGCTTGTCCAGATATCATATCACTGAGGCCATCACTTGCGATCAATATAAATCTATCAGTATCGTGACTCAGTTCAACACACATCGTATCCGGACTTGAAGTCAGGTAAGGAGGGCTAATGTAATTTGGTAAGATAAACGAACTTCCAAGAAGCTGTCTGTATTTACTGTTAAGCAAACTAAGTGGCAGTTTGAAATTAAGATCACCAAATGCACGAAATGGCAATAAACATGCTAGCAATCTTTCGGAACTTAGGGCAAAGTCCTCGTTCGGGTGAGCGCTTAAAATACGCGATCGTTCAATCGTATTCCAGTAGTTATGTGGAACAGTCAGATTTAAGGTTTCTACCGTTTCATAATTGCCATTTGCACTCAACTTTGATGATGATGATTTTGATTTTACAACTTTGCCTAGGACAGCAAAGCAATCCCCAGCGCTGGCAACTGTAAGTTTATTATCATTAATCATAACTGTACAACAGCATGCTCCGCTACTGGCCGCTTGAATAAATGGCTTATTCTTTGCTAAAATTTGCTCTAAATCTTCACGTGTTTTGCTCGTTCCCTGCAACTTTTTGAGTAATGAAAATGATGGACCAGCAGATTCAAGTAACTTGGTAACTGCCAGATTTGCATCATTTATTAAATTACAGTCTAAGTGTTCAAAACACTTTTTCAGTAGTGATTGACTATCAATATTAGCGTTTCTTTGACAGTATTCTCGCCAGCTATCACTGGGTTTCGTGTTAAAGCTAAATTGATTGTTGTTACTTTGTTCGGGTAGGATTCTGTGAAAATCA
This sequence comes from Pomphorhynchus laevis, assembly GCA_012934845.2. Lineage (NCBI taxonomy): Eukaryota > Metazoa > Acanthocephala > Palaeacanthocephala > Echinorhynchida > Pomphorhynchidae > Pomphorhynchus > Pomphorhynchus laevis. Next base: position 10,892 of record WNNJ02002697.1, read on the forward strand.
AATTGTTCATCATTGTAATTTAAATTAGTTAGAGCGTATGCAATATATTCATGAATTTGTTGCACAACGTAATCAGCACAGTAGTATCCAGCATGCCCATCAATCACGCTGAACAGAAAATTACTCTTTTCCATTGACGTTCGATAACCTTCATCAGCTATTTCTTCGTTTATCTCTCCTGTTTGATATAATGAAGCTAACGATGACGGTTTTCTTCTAAAAAACGTAGCAGCGCTTCGATCTTCACATGGATTATTAGCGGCGAGTTGATTAACAAATATACGCTTTACAGGGCCGACATTTTTTGGCTCGTAAATGTACTCGTTTTTTCGTAAAATTTCGTTTATAATCGATGGACACAGGTACGAAGAATTACGACGAAAACATTGATTATTCAGACGTTTAGCCCATGTTGACATATATGCCGGTAATGTGGACCATCCAACAGTTTTAAATTTGAAATTTTGAAATTTTGATGAGCTGCAGAACATTTGTACCAATTAATATAATAAAATTATGTAGATATATGTGTGCTGCTATATATTAATCATAGCTAGAACGCATTTAGTTCGAATTCTAAAATTGGATAATCTGAAAATCTGTAAGCAGAAATAAACAAAGTTATTATATTGATTTCAATAATTTAAAAAAAAACCCGACATTTTCTAATGACGCTTGATAGAAACAAAAAAACGATATTTCCTTATTTAACAATAAGCACTATTTTTATTGAATATTATTACATAACTGATCATTTTTATATTTTAAAAATGATAATGGATATAAAAAAAGATTTATTTTAACGTGGCAAATGTGTGACAGCGTACGCTTACATGATCACAACAAAACAAAAATGTAAATAATGTTTGTCGGATTTGTCCTACATAACCCGCGTCACAATCTTGGCAAGGAATGCGGTATACGCCCTTACAGGGGACAATTTTGGTTTCTTTTTGAACATCCCAGATAAAGTGCAACATCTTTTGTGGTAAATTCGAATATTCGTCAATCCTGAGCGCTTTAGATCGTTTTGTAGTGATCTGTTGAACGAGTTGTTGATAAAGGTAGTGTCAGGGTTATGTAGGACAAACCCGACAAACATTCTCCAAGCGTATTAATCAGCATCGATATGCGCTAAAACGGGGTGACTCCTCGTCTGCCATTGTCAACCACGTCCTATCGACCGATCATGGGATTGACTTTGGAAATGCTAAGATTATCTGCGTTGAAAACAACTTGCAACGTCGTCTTATAAAAGAATCAATCTTAATAAATTCCGAAGCGAATCCGATGGCCGGAAATAAGTCTAACTGGTCACTACGATTACCAGTATCGCATGAAATTGTGGACGGTATCACGTAAACGAATGGACTTCTTCCTTGGTATTCCTAGTATAAAACTTGTATCTCTGTACTGTCATTTTAATTCTGTTTGATTTTTTATCATCTGTTGACAAGGACCGTTTGGTCGAAAGCTCCAATAAAAACGATTCAAACTGAATTTCTTGTTATATTTATATTCCCGCAACAATGAGGAAGACAGCCAGCAAGAATAATAATGATTTACCCTTATGTGTACGTGTGATTAGAAAAGCAAATTAATTAGTTCTAAATGAAAAATTTAAATAAAAAACAACGTAAAAGAACAAATTAGTGTCAGATAGCAACTTAACGTAGGGAGTGCAAACAAAACGTTTAGTCTATAAAATATCCTAGTTTTATGCTAATTTTATTGAACCGTTTTTTAAAATATAATAATGACTGTTGCATACTATTCGCTAACTGATTAATAGACGTTGATACAGACAAACACAATGAAAAATTGCTCATGTTCAACATTATTGTAAAAGTGGTCGTGGTGGTATGCAGTTGACTTTGATAACAGTGATGTATCTATATAGGAGATCTACATAATATCTTCGTTTTATAACTGTAGGGCAATCACTAATGAAGACGACTAGTAATTAAAAGCAGAAAATATGATCTCTTTTTAAAGTATTTTAATTTTCAATTTGTGCATTACAAAAGACATTTGCAGCTACTATAAATAGCCAATTAAATACATTGTATGTATTACGTAAAGTTTAATTTCTACACTAACTATTGTCTGTCTAGAAATGCTAACGGGAGAGATATTGAACAATACGCTGTAAAATAGTTCATTAAATAGGTTATTGTATTCATTTCTTAGAAAAACGTGATTTCAAAATTAGATAAAATCGTCTTGCTCGTCAAACTTATATCTTTTGTACATCTTAGTGACAGCATCAAAGAAGACATTGTAATTCAGAAGCAACCAATTTTGACAATACAAAAACAATGGCACTAATATTCACAACTTCCTTGACTGCTTCTCTACTACTCGTAGTATTAGTAATTATATTGTATGATGAAATTTTAAAAATTGCAACAATATGTAATGATATTGGCTTTCTTCAAAATCATTTAATTAAACTAGGTTACTATAATCTTATATTCGGAAAAAGATATACATATATATGTTATAATAATTATAACGCCTATCTAACAAAAATTAAACCATCAAATAAATATAAATATATGGATAAAATTGAATTAATAGAATCCTTAAATATTTTGATAAATCAAAATTATTTAAAAGTAGGGACATCTATATTTAGACAAGTAAAAGGTGTTCCAATGGGTGGTAATAGTAGTCCAATTATAGCTGACTTTTCTTTAAGCTTTATAGAATATGAATTTGTTCATAACTGTGTAAAAACAAAATCTAAACAATATAAATACATGAAATATATGTTTCGATACATTGATGATATATGTGTATTTAATTCTAATAATTTTTATTCAATTAGTGAGCACATTTATCCAGAAAGCCTTATTCTTAACAAAACCAATATTAATGATAAAGAAGGTGTATATCTAGATATGAACATTAAATTAACATTAACTAAAACTACTATTAATTTATATCGTAAAGATGACATATTTAAATTTACAAGAAACATATTTTTGCATGAGCATTCATGCATACCATATAATATAAAATATAATACATTAAATAATGAAATTTTAAGAATTGCAACAATATGTAATGATATTGGCTTTCTTCAAAATCATTTAAATAATTTAATAGATACATATTTTAAACTAGGTTACTATAAAAATAACATCAAGCAGAAAATAGTAAAATATATAAATCAACACAATAATATAAAGAATAAATTTAAACTCTTAAGTGGCAAATTTTTATGGATGGATAATAAATAATATACTTTGCATTAGAATAAGATACTAGATAGTTATTTCAGAGGAAATACATCATTAGCATGTATTTGGCCCCGCTGCTATGTTGGGTAGAGGAGTTAGGGGCCGAAACCTGATAGCATAGCAGTTTCTCTAATTCTTATTGACCTCTATTCCTTATTCTGATACAACGTATGTTATTTATTAGTCAATTCATACAAATTGATTTTTGTTTTTAATTTCAGTTTATAATTCATCTTGATATAAATTATATAAAATCTTATAACAACTATTTCCTATTAATTAATTTATTATTATTTAACTTCTATTTTGCATTATTTTTAATTTGCAATATAAAATAGGTAGACTCAGTTAGCTTATTTGATGTCAAGTAGGTAAAATAATTCCGCTGCTAATGAAAAAGAATTTCATTATGTTATGCATATTGAAATGGAATTATTATATACTCAGGAAAAAAATGAGGAAACTATTTAGTTAAATACCGCCATTTCCGGCTCTTATATTTTGCATAACGGAAGGTATTAGTAAGATACGTACGTGCTTAATCAGTTTTTAAAGGCAAAATATGTAATCTAACAATCTGAAATTTAAAAAGTTTTCAGAAAAAAATGGACAGCAATCAACGTTTATTTATAAGCGTATTATTAATAGTCTTAATTAAAAAATTATCACTATATCAAATTGAAGGCTGTTAAGCAGACCGTTTCGCTTAACAGTAATTTTATGCAGGAGGCAATGCTCGTTTCTAAAAATTCAAAACACAATTTATCCTTTCTCTCTATTGATAGTTTTTTATGTTGTTTCTGGAACGCTGTAAAGATTGCTATGTTGTTCAACTAACACTATTTGAAGAGCTGCATTCACCGCAGCAAATGTTCAAACTATCAAAGATCGCAATGCTTCTAATCTAAAGCAATCAACAAGTGCATCAACATGGAACTAATCCATAGACAGATACTGTATAATAGCATAATTATGACACTAATTTATAAAGACTTATAATAGCGTAGTAATGGTATTATTATTGTTGTCTAGATCACAAAGAATTAAAATATTAAGCAAATGAGCGTTCATGTGAATGAAATTAATCTCTGGTCATGGTATAAAGAAACACTTTATCAGTTATTCATGCGCTGCTCGGATAGCAAACATATACCAAGGACAATAAGAAGAGATAGTAAGAAAAAGAATAACAAGATAATCATTTAAAAACATATTGAAAAGAAGGTGCATTGCCATTGATAAACTAGTACATAATAGAATATAGTGTAACCTTTTACGTAGCGTAGTCGTAAATAAATGAAGAGATAAGACATCATAATTATATATATTCAAGGTTGGAAGCGGCTTATACTAGCTGAACAGTTAATTTGACTAATAGTTTATATCAAAATGACAATGAGAACGGCTCAGTTGTTGAACGGAAGTAGTAGCGGTGACAGTGGTAAATACTATTGCTGTAATAACACATATGACTTTGATCTTAATGGGTGCTCAACGAATTGGGACATACTTCATAGAAAGTATTTACCTTATTCCAATCACATCTACCAGAAGTATTCGAGTAAATTGGCAAATCATCTAAGACAAAATATATTACGGTGTAAGGCAGAACAGCGACGAAAAGCGGAAATAACAACTCAGGCTGTGCTGAACAAACAACTATGTCAAGTCACTGCAGATAATCGACCGGATACATATGTTGTGAATCAAATGGACAGCAGTGGAACACAAGTATGCACTGGCACAGTGACCACACCGTATTATTCGGTACAATCGAACTTTAGCAAAAGCTTTTATAACATAAGAAAGAATGATATTACTAATAATTCAATGAATCCGTCACCGTCGTTAGTATCGTCTCCGCTTCCGCTTATATCTTTATCGCCGCTTTTGAAAACAACAGCAGCTAGTAGTTTGAGACTAGTAGCTAGGCCCATTAAAGTGAATAACACGACAACGTCGTTCAACACCGCGCTACAGCAGTCATCATGTCACAATGTTACAAGTCAGATTCCAGTTCGTTACGTATCTGTGTACAACAGATGTAGCAGCAACAGTAGTTGCGATAACACTAGTACCATGTCCTCGATAACATTCCAATCAAATAACGGTGTCATTAACCATCTCGATTCCGAAAGAAAGCCTAGTTCAATAACTATTAGTCATATGAATAAAACTAATAACAACACTAGTAATTTTGCAGCTGCAGAACATCAACATCAACTACAAAGAAACGAAAAATTTGTAACCATATGCAATTTCAATAGTGCTGCCCGTTTCAATAGTAAAAGTAGTAGTTATGATAATAAGCAAAATCGACGAGAGTCAGGAAACTGTAACCGACATTTAGTGAACAATGAAGGCAATCCGGGCAATAATCTGCTTTTGAGCAAAATATACGAAAAACCTGTAATCTACAAACAACGAATTTTAGTCAGATATTTGAAACCACCAACGCCATGCCCACCACCGCCCATTATCGTAAAAGAAATAAGGCATCCCACAACATTATCATCAATGGTCAATCAGAAACAAGTACCAACTGCATCGCAACTGATAATAATAAGACAACGTCCTCCATTACCGCGAACTCCATCGCCAATAGTGATTCGAGAAACACCACCAGATAAACCTAAAATTAACAAATATCCGACTGTAATCTATCGGCAGATACAATGTCCAGATCATCATCAACAGAAACAATCACATTTATCGTCGTCGCGGGCATCAGAAGAAGCAGCGCCGTCATCAGCGAAGAAAAAGATTGTCATCGAACAATTACCAAATCTACCTCCGAAACCGAGACCGATAATTATCGAGAAATGGCTACCATACAAGAAAGTAATGCCAAAAGTAATCTATGAGCAAACTTCTGCTTCAAATAAAGACAATATCAGCGACAATAAGACTGCAAAACAAATTCAGCAACAAGGATATCATAGTATTCGAACTATCAAGCGAGAAGTACCTCGCGTAAAAATTATTCCCGACATTTGTCAAGCAGAAACAATTAAGATTAATCCCGATGAGTATATGGCACGTTACGAAGGTCGATTGTGCAGACCTGATATGGTATTGAAAATATTGAAGAAGCTTGTCTATTGTAGCTAACTTCAAACTTATTTTTTCTTATAAAAATATAAGAATATGAAATTACACTTAAGCCGATGCGTTTGATCTTAATTACGTTAATTAATGCATTTTTAAATGAAAATTATACATATTTATATGTACATATAATAATTAGACAAGAATCATTGTCCGAGATACATATATAGGATTTATATATGATAGTACTCTTATAATATTATATTTGCGTTTTTAAAAGTCGGCTTACAAATAACAGGCAGAACTCAGTATTTTATTGTAAGGTTTCAGTCGTATTCCCTTCGTCAGCGTACAATATGCATAGTACAATATAAAGGTCATGAATATAGGACATGTAAAAGCGTTGAAAACAAACTGTTAAATAAAAGAAAAACATTAAAATACGTGTTTTTCAAGTGTCGTATGTTGTATCTACTTCTACTTCATTGTCTTTAACTTCATTAAATTAGCATACACACATATATATATGCTGTGGATGAATATATATATCCGAATTCGTTGCAAGAAAGCAAGAAAATTATAATGATTCTAGACAAAAATTCTTATTTAATCAATTTTCAACAGCAAACTTCCTGTATTCAAATTTTAATTCTTATTTAATTAAGTTTTAACAGCAAACTTCCTGTAATCAAGTTTTAATTCTTATTTAATCAATTTTCAACAGCAAACTTCCTGTATTCAAATTTTAATTCTTATTTAATTAAGTTTTAACAGCAAACTTCCTGTAATCAAGTTTTAATTCTTATTTAATCAATTTTCAACAGCAAACTTCCTGTATTCAAATTTTAATTCTTATTTAATTAAGTTTTAACAGCAAACTTCCTGTAATCAAGTTTTAATTCTTATTTAATCAATTTTCAACAGCAAACTTCCTGTATTCAAATTTTAATTCTTATTTAATTAAGTTTTAACAGCAAACTTCCTGTAATCAAGTTTTAATTCTTATTTAATCAATTTTCAACAGCAAACTTCCTGTATTCAAATTTTAATTCTTATTTAATTAAGTTTTAACAGCAAACTTCCTGTAATCAAGTTTTAATTCTTATTTAATCAATTTTCAACAGCAAACTTCCTGTATTCAAATTTTAATTCTTATTTAATTAAGTTTTAACAGCAAACTTCCTGTAATCAAGTTTTAATTCTTATTTAATCAATTTTCAACAGCAAACTTCCTGTATTCAAATTTTAATTCTTATTTAATTAAGTTTTAACAGCAAACTTCCTGTAATCAAGTTTTAATTCTTATTTAATCAATTTTCAACAGCAAACTTCCTGTATTCAAATTTTAATTCTTATTTAATTAAGTTTTAACAGCAAACTTCCTGTAATCAAGTTTTAATTCTTATTTAATCAATTTTTAACAGCAAACTTCCTGTATTCAAATTTTAATTCTTATTTAATTAAGTTTTAACAGCAAACTTCCTACCTGTAAGCTTTTAATTTTTCAATTTCTGAAATTAAAAAAATAAAATAAAATTAAAATAAAATTAAAATAAAATTAATTTTAAAAGTGAAACCGTAATAGATTGAATTATTATAAATTGACAACTGTATATGAAATACTTAAAATTATAAACTGTTTGGCTCAAACACGTTAAAATTAACGAGTATGAAAATTTTGGTGTTATTTAAAAATTTCAGCACTTGAGGATATCGAAACGAGTTCATTGTAATACTTAGTTGTAAAAAAAATACTTCAATTTTAAAGTGCTTTATTGTCGTATTGGCTAAACAATATTTAAACTAAGATACAAATCAGCTTCATCAAGTGCAAAAATTAATAGGCAACTAATAAAGAAGAGCACATATTTTTATGTTAAGCATAGTACTATGGAAAATAATAAGAATAATTGAACAATCTCTACCAGTAGATGCTTAATTCTTTCGTATTTATTTGATGAATTGACTTTAAAGAGCGCAGTTGTATCTAATCTGATTTCATCTACTGTATAATGATTGTACGAAACATGAATAAGGACTTAGAGTCTGTTATATTACGAATACCACGGAGGTTTTATTGAGCAATCTATTATTAAGTAAATAAGTTAGTTTATATCATAACATTCTTCTCCGCAGTCTGCTGATTGATCTGATCATCGTCTAATATATAATCCTTTAGACATTCCTTCATCCTTTGAGAGTGATTACACTCTTTGTAGGTAATACAGTTTCCATATCATTAACGCTTGACTGGTTTATAGTATTTGAAATCGTAAATCTTCGGTTTAGCGAGCTGTAATCATCGCGTATATCGGAAGGACGATTATGTTCAATATTTCGTTCGTGCGTTGAACAAGCTGGAGTAGAATCATTACTAAATGACGGTTAGACTGATTATCTCTCAGGTAATGGTGGTGGATACGATACCAGCTTTCTTGTCGAAACGTTGAGTTCTCGGCTATCCGAACTTTTTATTCGAGCATAGTGTCCGATGCTGTGTATTAAAAAAGCACTTTCTACATGACCTTCATGTTTGAAGTTGACATCCTTCTTTAACAATACAGGTCGTGGTTCCAATATCAAATTCGGAATTTATTACAACATAGATGATCGCCTTTCAAAAGTAAATATTTTCGAATGTGTGACTGCTACTTGTTGAAGTACATAGTAAATGTCTAATTGGCGACAGTGAATGTAGTAGTACATGTTGCTATTGATTTAAAGCAAGTTTATTTTCATACAGAACCAATTGGATAGTTTTCCAAATTACTCCTACGTACTTTCAGCTTGTCCATTCCCGCGTGGGTTATATGGGATAGATCTACTCCTATATATTATTGGTCCTGCGAGGATCCCAGGCGGCGGTGCTTTTTCTATTGTAATATATATATATATATATATATATATAAGTATTAATTGAAGCACTCGTCGGATCCTTAATGGATACGGCAGGTATAATAGTAGTGCACGAATGTGCTGAGTAGACAACGGTCCAGGATCCAACGAGGGCAGCGACAATTCAGCAACAACATCTGCCTAGTGTTTAAGGATGGTCCGCACAGCAATTCGATCTGGTATTGAAAACTCATTTTCAATACCTCAGATTTTGTGTTTTGAATGGAGTGATCCCTCCTGGACTACGCATTGTTAAGCCATTTGTGGCATATCGAAGAGATGTTCCAAAGAAATATTATGATGAAATGCTCAGAAAATGGAATCATGTTTTGAATACAGCAAGTGAAAATCTACTAAAGATCGTTACGAAATACTACGGCCACATTTATAATGTTACTGAGGAAAAGATACACGAACGGTATTATGCATTGTTATTATCGAAAAAGTGTAAAAAGTTGTCATGGCAGTTAAAACGTTCTGTAGAAATAGAAGAACTGCAGAATATTGAGTGGCATCTAAATCGTCGGTTTAAGCGACACCCTCGAAACCGAATTCATATTACAGAAAAAACGTCACTAATTTATCAGCACGTGAACTTACTCAAGCACAGATTGAAGTATTGAACATGGGACTGAATTATAGACCAGCGAAAAGAGAATTTTCTCGTTACGATTTATTTTCAACTTTACAGTGTTTAACTAGACCTGTATGTGATGATAACATGAGAGAACTGGTAAAAATCCAGTTAATCAATACGACTGATTTTTCAAAATATACGGACATGATGCCCAATAAAAACTTTTCACAAAATATGAAGAAGAATCATATAGAAGCCATTAAAGAAATGAGGAAAATGAAGGATGTTCAATTCAAAAAAGCCGATAAAAGCAATCATTTCGTTGTATGGGATCAAGAAGCGTATATTAAGGAAGCAATGAGACAGCTGTCTCCTCCTACGTATTCAGAAATTAATAATAACGACGCTGGTTTTTGGCAACATTTACAATTATAAAACTGAAGCTTATTAGCTCCCGGAGCACAGTTTAACTCAATCGGATTTAAAAACTATAAAAACGTATCCTTCAAAGGATCCTGTGAAAAAGCAAGCAACGACAGCAAGTTAAATTCCTGCTGAATAAAATTAGGATGATCCGGAAAGCACATGGTTAGCTTAAAGAGGTAATGCCCATGCTACCACGTAAGCAAATTCTCGGAGATGCCTTTTAATATATCACAAGGCAGCCGAAACGACTGATGGTAGTTCACCCTACTGCTGAGTGCTGCCGGCAACCATCAGCTCGTCTAGGAGTGATAAGAAGTCTGCTCTACTTGTAATCGAACTCCGGTTTTTGGCAACATTTACAATTATAAAACTGAAGCTTATTAGCTCCCGGAGCACAGTTTTACTCAATCGGATTTAAAAACTATAAAAACGTATCCTTCAAAGGATCCTGTGAGAAAGCAAGCAACGACAGCAAGTTAAATTCCTGCTGAATAAAATTAGGATGATCCGGAAAGCACATGGTTAGCTTAAAGAGGTAATGCCCATGCTACCACGTAAGCAAATTCTCGGAGATGCCTTTTAATATATCACAAGGCAGCTGAAACGACTGATGGTAGTTCACCCTACTGCTAAGTGCTGCCGGCTACCATCAGCTCGTCTAGGAGTGATAAGAAGTCTGCTCTACTTGTAATCGAACTCCGGTTTTTGGCAACATTTACAATTATAAAACTGAAGCTTATTAGCTCCCGGAGCACAGTTTTACTCAATCGGATTTGAAAACTATAAAAACGTATCCTTCAAAGGATCCTGTGAAAAAGCAAGCAACGACAGCAAGTTAAATTCCTGCTGAATAAAATTAGGATGATCCGGAAAGCACATGGTTAGCTTAAAGAGGTAATGCCCATGCTACCACGTAAGCAAATTCTCGGAGATGCCTTTTAATATATCACAAGGCAGCCGAAACGACTAATGGTAGTTCACCCTACTGCTGAGTGCTGCCGGCTACCATCAGCTCGTCTAGGAGTGATAAGGAAGTCTGCTCTACTTGTAATCGAACTCCGGTTTTTGGCAACATTTACAATTATAAAACTGAAGCTTATTAGCTCCCGGAGCACAGTTTTACTCAATCGGATTTAAAAACTATAAAAACGTATCCTTCAAAGGATCCTGTGAGAAAGCAAGCAACGACAGCAAGTTAAATTCCTGCTGAATAAAATTAGGATGATCCGGAAAGCACATGGTTAGCTTAAAGAGGTAATGCCCATGCTACCACGTAAGCAAATTCTCGGAGATGCCTTTTAATATATCACAAGGCAGCCGAAACGACTAATGGTAGTTCACCCTACTGCTGAGTGCTGCCGGCTACCATCAGCTCGTCTAGGAGTGATAAGGAAGTCTGCTCTACTTGTAATCAAACT
>WNNJ02002697.1:25000-69811 GCA_012934845.2 Pomphorhynchus laevis
AAGAGCTAACGCCACCAACAATTTAAGCTAGATGTCGGAAATGCATTTTCACAATGTCACAGAGGCAGCCGAAACGGCGTGTGATAGTTCATCTTACTGACGATGGCTGCCGGCTATCACATGACCGTCTAGGAGTGACGAGAGTTTGCAGACTGAAGAATATGCTCGATTCGAACACTTACTTAAATATACGGAAAGAATTGCTATTCGCAATCTCGAGCAATACCGATTCAAACGAAACTCTTATGATTATATAGAAAGAATTGATCCACTCAATCTCGGTTTCTTACAGTCAAGCATCCGAAAGTTTGATCCTCTGGTTGTTTATGATGGTCTGCATTGCAAATTGTTGGATTTAAGAGCTAACGCCACCAACAATTTAAGCTAGATGTCGGAAATGCATTTTCACAATGTCACAGAGGCAGCCGAAACGGCGTGTGATAGTTCATCTTACTGACGATGGCTGCCGGCTATCACATGACCGTCTAGGAGTGACGAGAGTTTGCAGACTGAAGAATATGCTCGATTCGAACACTTACTTAAATATACGGAAAGAATTGCTATTCGCAATCTCGAGCAATACCGATTCAAACGAAACTCTTATGATTATATAGAAAGAATTGATCCACTCAATCTCGGTTTCTTACAGTCAAGCATCCGAAAGTTTGATCCTCTGGTTGTTTATGATGGTCTGCATTGCAAATTGTTGGATTTAAGAGCTAACGCCACCAACAATTTAAGCTAGATGTCGGAAATGCATTTTCACAATGTCACAGAGGCAGCCGAAACGGCGTGTGATAGTTCATCTTACTGACGATGGCTGCCGGCTATCACATGACCGTCTAGGAGTGACGAGAGTTTGCAGACTGAAGAATATGCTCGATTCGAACACTTACTTAAATATATATATATATATATATATATATATATATATATATATATATATATATATATATATATATATATATGAACAAAAAAGCGACAGTTCGTTGGTTTGAAAACACGAAATTTGATCCAATGCAAATATCTAGTCAATCCGAAGAGCGCGAAGATCTGAATAACGTACTGAATAACATGTTTGGAAGATGTATCTAAGCACGATATAGCGAAAGGATATCTCGATATCTTTTATTTATAAGTTTTCGCATGATACGTTGAAAAACCGGTACAGCATTAGTAACGCCAAACGGCATACGCGTAAATTGGTATAGTTCATGTTCAGCCTCAAATGCTGTATAAATTCGATCTTTAAATTTTATGGGGACTTGATAATATGCTTGAGATAGGTCAACGTAATAGAATGCTTTGTTTATACCTCTTTCGCTGATCACTTCCATTATATTTGGTAATAGAAAGGCATTTCCGTTATATTTGGTAATGGTGTAGGGGATAAGGATTAATGGTCGATGAATAATCGACTACCATACGAGTATTCTTGTCTGGCCCTTTCAAAACTAAGACTTGTGCTTAGCACGGAGAAACGCTGCGCTCTATTATCCCTACGCGGAGCAATCGTATGATTTCCTCGCGAATAAAGTCTCTGTCGAAGGATTATTATCGTCTTGATTTGATAGCCAATTAGTATCGAGATTTTTAAACAGTTCTACAGATTCAATGGACGCTGTGGTTTGTGGACCTTTGGAAGGATGTAGAAGTATCCGAACCTAGGTTGCGCTTGCCTTAAACTATCAGCATCTAATAGTGAGATTACCTCATTTGACACATTTCGATCTAAATGTTCATATATAAGAGAGACGGTTGAAAATAAATCGGAAGGATAAAGGAATCACAAAATCGTTAAATATTTTTTAATATCAAAATTTTTATTTTATTTCATTGTTAACGATTTAATTTCATTGTAGATGACGTTCCCGTGATGATGACAGATGATTGCTAAAAATTTAAATTTAAAAATAAAATTATATTTTTTTTGTGGTAAAGTGGATGTCCAGAATTTATCAGACACCAAGTCCTTATTCATGTTTCGTAAAAGTGAAAGATTTATTTGCAGACTCAACAAAAGGTTTGGTGAAATATATGTGAAAGGGTAAAAATTTGGGATAAAACCTGTGTTTTAGAGTATTTTTTACTATTTAATGCTTTTTTGCAAAAAAATTTATAATAATCTATTATTGTCATAATATCATACAAGAAAAGGTTCCCGCAAATGGACCATTATAAAAGGAAAATTAACTTTAAATAATAAAATTAAACATTTCCACGAGCAAAGCGCAACGCTGACTCCGACTATTCCGGACTACGATTGACTTCAATAGAGTATGGGCGCGGGGGCCCATGAGGCACATGGAAATTGCCCTAGCCAGCACAAAGCTTATCCTCCGTATTATAGCGCCAATTGTTTGATTGTAGTCGAAACTGTTATTGGCTGGCAACAGGGTTGCTATGCGCTTCAGAACGAAGAACATAGAGTAGCCTTCCTTACCAGATGATGAGAAGGTAACTGGGAAGAGCGTACCTCGTTTAGCCCTGGATACCCTTTCGAGATATAGCGCGTTTTTACGTACCGCGTGGCATGTGTGTGCGGTCGATGGGGATTTGGTTGAGTACGATGGCGCATTGCAGATAAAAATTACTATATCCAGAAAGGATCGCTCACATCGGTTATCAGACAGTCCCGTACATACCACATCTGCTCTGGAATCAAGGTCCCTTAGCGTCGTCGACACTTCGAACACCACATGTTCGTGGACTGGGGTAAGCATTGGCTTGATCGCTGTACACGGTGCGACTTTCGATAGTACTTCTGTGATGGTGTCACGAATCATGGTGTGCTTAATAATTGCAAGGCCACCCCTCTTGCAAGTAAGTGCATGAGTTTAAAAGTTTTGCATACCACAAATGCAAAGTGGTGGGGCATCGGGCGAAGTTATGCCATACCTGCCACAAAAAGCGTCTTTAAATTCACGAGCCGAGATGTGATATCCCTATCTGGCTAATGGCCTGGAACTTAGTCATAAAGAAGCACATTTCTTTGTGTGTAAGCGATGGCATGTATTATCGTTGGGGAAGCGATTTCGGCTATCTGATCAGAAATGGATTGCCATAGGTATATTTTCGACCTTCTTCTCGTTGCCAATGCTGATTGTAAAGCCACTTCGTTGTGGACTTCAGTATCCATTGCTTTACAAACACTGGATGACCAGTGGTGTTCCAGATCTTGCATTTTTATGGGGTCACGACACCTAGACCCCCCGTGCGATTGGAAGGCTGAACGCGAGCCTAAAGCTCGTGTCGATACTATCGAGACTACAAATTCGCGGTAGTAAACTATTCGTGAGTGCTACTTCGAGTAGCGTGAAGGCCGCAGCGTCGAAATAGTAGCTACTTTGAGTGTAACCCCATTTATGTCGGACTGCATGAACCAGGCATGCATAGGCACTCTATGTATCAGTATTAGCTACCTCGGATGATAGGTGAGCCGAAAATCTCGATACCCTCGGATGACACTGAGATAGAGCTGTATGTAAAAATACGCTCAGCATGTGAGAAATTGTTAGGATGTACGAGAAGACGGTACTTTGATGGACTGCAGTTGTAACCGTATTTCGGACCCTATGTCAATACCAAATTCAAGACGGAATGACATTCCTCCGCGGATCCCACGATGTTTGCATCGTCTGTATACCATTTCTGTGTAACAGCCTGTTCGTGATTTTGGATGTGATCTATCAATAGAAGAAGTGAAGACGCGGCGAACACCACCATGGCAAGAGGGTCGCCCTGTGTAAATCCCTCAACTGATTGCCAGATCTCGCCATCGACCGCTAACATTCCGTCACTTGAATAAACGTTTGAGAGCACACACGAGAGGGCACGGCCTTCATATTGCATATTTCGAAGCGCTACTTTTCTATTTACGGAGTTGAAAGCGTTTGAGGCGTCAAGTGTCAAAATGCATTTTGTGAGGTCTGAGTTAAACCCCGTTCGGAGTTGGTGCACAACTTGTTCGATTCCGCATCATTGACCTGCGCAGAATTGCGATTTTCTTGCAATTCTTGAATTTGGCGGCTAATCACTCTGAGGATCGACCTACATATGATTCTCCTCGGTACCTCGCATATACCGATTGATCTGACTCCCAATTCCTTGTCCATAGCAATGAGTCTGCTCGCGTTCAGTGTTTTGAAACTCAATGCTGGTATGCTTGTTGACGCCAGACGGATTACCAACCCGGTCATTGCTTCACACAATGCTCTAGAGTCGCGACCAAGGTTGCACAAGAACAAGCGCCACAACAACGCATCCCCACCGAATGGACCGGCACTCCCATGTGTTTTAAGGGCGCACTTTTTTACGCTGTCACCGTCAATGTCACTAAACTTGATTGAGTGAAAACTGAAACAGTTACGAATAGGTTCGTTTAAGACGATATCCGAATCGATGCCTTTTGGGTCCGGATGTTTTTCTTTTAAAATGCTCCGCACTGTCTTGCCTCCAATTTTTGCGTCCAGTAAGTGCACTACCACACGTGCAGCTACATTCCCCAAAATGCGCGCGGCGAGTGTCATTTTGCCAACTGCCGTTAACCTACTGAAGTCATTGATCTATCCACGTAAATGCCACATTGGTTAATTGGTTCGTAGGAGTGTCTGTAAAACACTTCCCTTTTCGTACAGGGCGTCGAACTCTCCGAGGTTCCATTGCTTTAGTCGTCTCTGAAGTTCCCTTCTGGAGACTGAAACCTTACGAGACGCAAATTTCTGCAAAACGAGCTTATAGCGAAGGGACGTTTCTATTAGAGGCATTGTCGTTCTCGTCACACGCAGTTTCGAATAGCCGACTCAGCATGAGAACAAATTTTTGATTCGTTGCATTTTGGTGTCGTGAATAGATTCGGTCGCCAATACATTTTTGCCTTAAAAAATTTATTTAATGTCGGCCTGGTCCCCTACCATGAATTCCAGAAGCCCGATATTCGCTTCGTTCAAGCCCGAAATTGTGTGAATACTCGTATTTTGAGTGGTATGAATCGTAATGGGGTTTGCTTAAGTTGTGTTATGAACGCTTGACCGGTTTTGAAATTTATCCGTTGTGTGAAGGGAGGGTTGATTGTTCGTTCATGGTTGGTATGCAACTTGTACAGTTTGTTGCTCTACAATTTGTACATGCACGTTTCTCTTTAGTGCGTTTGCAGCCTTTATACTTTGCTGCCTGCCTGTTGCAAGTGCAACACAACCAAATATCAAAGAATATTATTAAAAATATCAACACAATATCAACACATTGATATTGATATCAACACAATACCAACAAAATATTATAAAAAATATATTTAAACTCCTAAGAGGAAAATTTTTATGGATAATGAATAATATACTTTGTATTATAATAAAATACACAAGGTAATCAAATTATATAATAATAAATGTGCCATGAACATGTATTTGGCCCCACTGCTATGTTGGTCGAGCAATAGGGACCAAAACATGATAAGTTAGCAGTTCCTCGTGATGACCTATCATCCTTATTCTGATACATCATCTGTAATTTAATAGTCAATTCACAAAAAATTGTGCTTTTTTAATTTAAATGTATAAATTCTATTTATTTATAATAATTCATTTTGTCAATCATTTCTGATTTTAATAAAAGACTTTCGTCTTAGATTTTGCAAATTTAATTGGAATCATTTCTGATTTCAAATTAAATCAGCGTTTGTAGGGTAAGGTTCTACCTTCAATTTGAAAATCTACCTATTTTTGCTATGAATTGCAATTTTCAAACTAGTCATCTATAGTTTGCTTCCTAATTTTAAGTTGATATACCTTGCAGTCATTGTTACAATTGAAATTTTGATGATTATTTTTATTCTGCACGCTACTTGAATCATATCTATACGCCAACAGCAGTACGCTACATTTCAGTATTGGTAAACCTCATCAGCTACTAATCCAATATCTACATTTCACGTTTCGTCCCTTTCAATGTTGGATGACGATCACCTCAACTCGTCTGTTTTTTTGCAATTAGATTTAATGAAAGACATTCATATTACAATTTGCAAATTTAATTAAAATCATTTCTGATTTTAAATTATATCAGCTTTGGAGGGGAAGGTTATACCTTCAATTTGAAAATCTAACTATTTTTGCAATTAATTGCTATTATCAAGCTAGTCATCTGTGCTTTGTTTCCTAATTTTAAGTTGATATGTCTATGCAGTCATTGCTACTATTAAAATTTTGATGACTATTTTTATTCTGCACGTTGCTTTTATCAAATCTATAAGCCAACAGATGTATGCTACATTTTAGTATAGGTTGACCTCATCAGCTACTGATCCAATACATACGTTTCACGTTTCGGTTCTTTTAATGTAGGCTGACGATTATTTGATCCAACTAAATGACTAGCTTGATAATAGTAATTGTTCAGAAAAAATAGGTAGATTTTCAAATTGAAGGTAACACCTGCCCCTGCTTACGCTAATTTAATTTGAAATAAGAAATGATTTCAATTAAACTTTGCAAGATGTAAGACGAAAGTATTTCATTAAATCTAATAGCCAATCAAAGCAGACGAGTCTAGTGATCGTCAGCCAACATTAAAAGGATCGAAAACGTGAAACGTAGGTATTTGATCAGTGGATGATTATGTCCATCAATACTAAAATGTAACGTATTGCTGTTGGTTTATAGAGAGGATTAAAGCAGCGTGTAAAATAAAAAATATTTATCAAAATTTCAATATTAATAGCAATGTTATAAAATATATTTTATCTTTAAAAGCTAATTAATACGAAAAACAAATGTAGATAGTATTAATGAATGATAAAATTATATAATAGTTAAAATCAAAAATAATCAAAATCAACAAGTATAGAAAATTTATTCATTAAAAAATTGTATTTAGATAAACCTGAGTTAAGAGATAAGAGTAATAAAAAATAAAATTGTCTTTATACGTAAAAAGATGTATTACGGTACAGTTTTCCAAAAATTTAATTCATAAAAATATTTGATTTTCTGTTTTAGATAATTATAAATAAATAAAGACTTTGTTAACTAACACAGAAAAACATCAAAAAAATAAAATAAAATAAAATAGTATAAAACACAATCCGAGTTTAGACAATATCACGGCCTCAAATCCAAGAGGATCTAAGCTGGTCAGCGAAAGCTGACCAGTTCACCGTAACGGTGAACCCCAGGTATTTTACTCGACTGGTGAAGACAGGGAGTGGTTGATTAATCAAAATGGAAGAGAGGGCAGAGAGTGCTAATCTCTTGAGCTTTTGCTTTGTTGTAGGGGCGCCATGAAAGTGCGATTTGGCGGAGTTTAAAATACGATTGGACTTGGGTAACTGGTCTTTTAATCTTAAAAAGAAACGGCTGATGTCCGAGACTATGTCTTTGCACCTGCGTCCAGAAAACAGGGCTGTGATATCATCAGCATATACAATTAGACGTTGTTCGCGTTTAAATATTTAAAAGAGTTCAATGGAGGCAGCAAGATAAAGGAAAGGAGAATGTAGGGAACCTTGAGGCACACCCGTAATAGGGTAGAACTGACGCGCATCAGGGTCGTCTTCATAGTAATATCGCTTGGTGTACAGCAGAATATCCACCCTGTTCACAATTCTCGCAGGCAACCCGAGGGACCTGAGAGAAGAGATCACAAAAGAAATAGAGATACGGTCAAATGCAGCAGAAAAGTCGAGGAAAACAGCCACAACTAGACGATGGCTATTATCTCGACAAAACTGCTCCACTTTACCTACTGCTGAATGGGCCAAGCGACCTTACACAAACCCATGAAAATCTAGAGGGATCAAATTACGCCTACTTAAATGGTCGCGGATTTTACGCGCAAGCGCTTTTTCGTAAATCGACACGAGGGCATTTTGAATCGAAATGGGTCGCAGATTTTTAGGGCATGAGCAGAATTTTTTCTTAGGAATAAGAACACGATTACTAATATTAATGTCTGCTACATCGGATGGGGAGGCTAAAAGCATTGTGACGGCATTGATCTAGGACAGGAAGGTTTCCCTTCCTACCGCTAGCTCCATCTAGGGTTGGCACTTGCCCCTGGGCAGTATCATCATTTCCCCAATGTTTCTGCCTGATCAACTTTCCAATCTTGATTGGGGACGGCGTGAGCAGAGGCCCCCTTTTGTTCGAGGTCTTAAGTGAAGAAACAGGAAGTTCTGGATTCACGAATAGATTTGATATAGAGGCCGCTATCAACGCTTGGACCTCTCTTTGAAACGAAACCAAACGCTGATCCATAATCGACAACAGCTCGCTGTCGGACATTCTGGTTGCTGCCTGAAAAAAATAATCAGGTGCCGGCTTAGACGGCTTGGAGGGTTTGATAAATAGTAAATGATATTTCTTGAAATGCTCGCATTTCCTACTTCACGCGGGATGCGCTCCTCCGCAGTTGGAGCAGGCCAGATTATTTGTGCATGGAAGCGAGGATTCGGCGGAGGGGCAATCTTCATTACCACATTTCCCACAGCGCTGGACCGCACTGCAGCTGGAGGTCCAGTGCCCCCATTTATGACACCTGCTACAGTGCAGGTAGGTGTATTCTTCCTTGCCAACCACTCTAAATTTGAGGTTAAAGCCCATAAAGGGGTTGCACGGGGATTTTTTCAAGAGTTCAGCCTGCCCTATGACGGCGGAGCAGAATCCAACATTGATTGGTAGACCGTTCCTCCCCAACAGGGGACGTACGGTTTTTATCTTGTAAGTCTTACTAATGAGATGGATGTCTTCTTCCTCCATCTGTGTAGGAAGATTACTTATTTTTAGGGAGGCCATAATAGGTTTCCTCTCAAATTTAGCAATGTCGCAGAAGTTAGCGACGAAGTACCTCTCAAAGCTCTCCAGGAGGTCCTGGGTAGCGAAGGAAATTTTTATGCTGGTGTCAAAATATCTAATTGAGTTGTAGACTACACGGTTTTTCATACTATGTGCAAACTCTCTTAGAAATTTGTTGTATAGTGCATGTCTTTCTAAAGTCTTTTTTAAAATGATTATCCCCAAATTTGGAATCTTGGGGATCGGGGGAAGTAATTCCCCAAAATTCTCATCAATATAAGAAGATCCACTAACCTTGTTGTCTTGAATTGACGAAATTTCCATAGCAGTATTGTCCATTTTCGTTGAAACAACAGGATTCTTTGATCGTCCGTCACTGTGCAAACTCAACATTTTTCCTTGTTTACTTTCTTTTGACATTGTTTTATGATCTTTTGTTTTAGATACATAAAAATTTAATGACTATACAAAAAACATGTTTTACTTATATAATATTGTCGAGAAAATTGAACTTCAAACATTTTCGGTGATTTTTTATTTGTTCAAAAACCTTTGTCACAAAACCGTGTCGCACGTAACTATTATATACATCGAATGCAGCTGTTGACACAGATTCTAAAAAGTAATTGTTCCTAGGTTTCTCTTGGTTTTTTACCAATTGACTAAATGTTTATATCAGCAAAAGTAATTAACTATTAAGATAAAATTAGATTTTAGCAAATATTATGCAAATTTAAATAATTTAATAGATACATATTTTAAACTAGGTTACTATAAAAATAACATCAAGCAGAAAATAGTAAATATATAAATCAACACAATAATATAAAGAATAAATTTAAACTCTTAAGTGTCAAATTTTTATGGATGGATAATAAATAATATACTTTGCATTAGAATAAGATACTAGATAGTTATTTCAGAGGAAATACATCATTAGCATGTATTTGGCCCCGCTGCTATGTTGGGTAGAGGAGTTAGGGGCCGAAACCTGATAGCATAGCAGTTCCTCCTGATGACCTCTAATTCTTATTCTGATACAACGTCTGTTATTTATTAGTCAATTCATAAAAATGACGTTTATTTTAAATTTCAATTTTTTATTTTAACTTGATTTAAATTATAAAAATCTAAAAACAATTATTAATTTTATTATTTAATTATTAAATTTTGATTTAGCATTATTATGTTTTGTTTATTTTATAATTATATTAAATACGTAGACTCAGTTAGCTGATTTAATTAGTTACTATACCGAAAACGTAAGAATAATTTATGATATATTTATGAAGGGATATACATTCATACGAAGAAACGATTATAACGAATATTTATATCAAAAATACAACTATTTAAGTTAATTATCGGAGTTAATAAATATTCTGGTAATTAATTTACTCATAATTAAAAAGCTGTCTATTTAGACAAGTACAGTATGTCCTTTGGAGATAATATTAGACTGGCAAATATATGAAATATATTCTTAAGCACATATGCGACATTTACGTATTTAATTTAAAAAATATCTAAATATACAGTAACAATCAGATATAGTTGAACGACAACAAAAAATATTTTGATATTTCGCTAGTAACTACTAGCATCCTTAGATTTAACATAAAAGATCCTTTAAATGTAACACAAAATCTTGCGGTCAACGAGATTTTAAAAATGGTTATCGCTGACTCGGGATCGTCCGTCCAGACTGGACCGGCAGACTTCGCGCGAGACGATGGCAAACGACCCAATGGTGTAACTCTTATACCATGGGAAACTGGTATATACTCGTTTGGGATTTCACTTGCCCGAACACCCTGGCCGCCAGTCATGTCACACATGCAGTGTCTTCTGCTAGCGCTGTTGCAATCCACGCAGACAGCTCAAACGAACCAAATACTGCTACTTCAAGGATCGACAGTATTTGTTCGTCCCCATCGCCATCAAAATACTAGGCGCAGTCGGCCCCAGCGCTTCTGCGTTTTTAAAGCAGCAGGTTCGAGGTTGGGGTGGATAAACCAAGATAAACGCCATTCAGCTGGATCATGCAACGAATCGGTGCAGCCGTGCAACGATGGAATGAGGCATCCTTTTTGGAGTAGGCTAGAAATCCCTCCGTAGTCAGGTGGTTTGAGAAATCTCTCCGTAGGCAGGTTCGAGGCAGGTGGCATCCTTATTGGAGTAGGCAGGTGGTTTGTGAATAAAGTAGTCGTTCCTGACTATGCGACGTGCTGCATTAATCCAACGACCAGTTCTGTCGTTAAAGTCACCTAGTACCATGGCATAGCCGCTATCAATAATCACATCCAGGAGGTCACGATTCTTGTGAATCTCTCCTGGACGAATGTAGACATTGGCTAGACTGAAGCGTTTACCGTTCTTAACGAGTAAAACTACAAGACAATACAGGGCTGTACAAGAGTAATTTAGCAAGAGGGAAGACCTTAAAGAGCATTTTACTAAGGTCAAGAGTCCTTGAGAAGAAGAGGAGTGAGGCGGAGTTATGTACGGAGTATAGTGGGAATATATGTGCTTAGGGATAAATCGAGTAATGTCCTGGGGAAGACGGCTAGACTGCGTCTCCTAAAGGACTATAACATATGCGTCTCTATCAGATAAAAGTCTAAGGGCAGAAGCACCTCCCGAGTTCCACTAAAGAATATTCAGTGAAAAAGGCTCAGGTTTACTCACCATTGTGGCACATCAGTTGGACGGGGGCAGATAACCTAGACATAGCTAGGTACAGGAGGGTTGTCCCTCCTGCCATTAGCCCCATCCGGAACCGGAGCCCCCTGGGCAATGTCTTCATTTCCCGTTGAAGCAACTTTCTGCTGAATTAGTTTCCCCACTTTATGGGGGCACTGACTTTGCCGAAGCCCCTCTTTTCTTGGACTTTGGAGGGGGAACAGAGGATAAAGGCTTCGCTTCATGGGCCACACAGAGGGCCGAAACCAGAGGAGCTATCATCTGTTCCAGCTGGGCCAAAATGGACTTTTTATTTTAGGCCAAAAGATCCAATACATCTGTATTAGTCATTCTGTCAGGGCAGGCCGACACAGCCGAAAGACCAGAAGGACCTTTTGAAGGGGGCCCAGAAAAGGCACTTCTGTACGCCTTAAAGAAAACGCAGCTTCTCAACCAGGCTGGATGTCTGCCAGCACAATTGCTACAGCATGGTGGAGCATCACATTTCTCCCCTTTATTCGAGCTGACACAAGCCTCAGAGCTGCATACTCCACAAATGTGCTTGGAGGAGCAAGACGATCCCCAGTGCCCCCAAGCATGACATACATTACAATGGGGGTACGTCCTGCCATCCTGATCAACTATCATAAACTTCAAATTATACCCCATAAAGGGGGTTGGAGCCTGATTTCGACAGTGAGCGCAGAGTCAATGTCAGTCTAACAAAAGGCAACAGGCAATTCTTCACCCAATTTAGACTTAATTGTATAAATATCGTCAATATTAAAGGCCATTTTTAGTGACTGTAAGTCATCCTCTTCCAACATGGGGGGGGAATTATTTATTTTTAGAGAAGCCTGTATAGGCTTTAGAGTAATCTTCCCTAATTGGGTTAAGTTCTTCTTAAAAATTTTTTCGTATTCGTACAGAAAATCGGCAGTGATGAACGAAATTCTTATTGATGTTCCAAATAACGAACAGAGTTAAATATAACTCGATTTTTACACAATTGTGTGAACTCGCGTAAGAATAGATTAAATAGTTTTTGTCTTTCAAGTGGCTTGATAAAGGAGATAATCGCAAGATTTTGCAATTTTTGAATTGGGGCAAGTACCTTGACCTCTTTGGTAAATAAGTGAATAAGATCACTAACCTTTAAGTCTTTGTTTGAATTGTTTTTACCTTGAGAAATAATACTCTTACCAGGCCCAGAATCGTTGATTTTTGCTGCAAATTCGTTAGAGCTTACAAGCGTCGACAATTGTATGCTGCTCACCATTTTTGCTTAATATTTTTGTTTAAAATTTTCAGTATACAGCGACTATATACATCCAAACAATTAATGTAACTAAAACATTTTTTACACGTGTAGCGCAACGACAAGCAAGAACATGGTAACACAAATGGATCAAAATTCAGGTAATTCTAAGGAAATGTTGACTGTATCTACACCAAAGGTGAGTGCTTTGTTATCCTATGATTATGATGGCAAGGGGGTACTTCCCCCGTACCCAAGCTGAGAAATCTCATAATGATAGAGATTAAATCTCATTTAATGTTTTCGACGCTCAAAAACAATCTATGTTGAGACAAATGGAGCAGCTCCTCACAAGTAATTTTGCTCTGTTATATTCAACTCCTACGTTCCCTCCTTCAACGATTCCAGTATCAAAGAAACGGGGGGGGGCTTCGGCCCACACCGTGCCTCCATTGAAGGTTGGCAAACTGCTCAAGTCCAAGTCCGGAAAGGCTTCCATCACGGGAAATGAAGATGCTGCCCAGGGGCAAGTACCTACCCTGGACGGAGCTGGTGGCGGGAAGGGAAACCTTCCTGCACCTAGCTCTGAATAGGTAGGCAATCCCCCAATCCAAATAATCCACCACAATGCAGAGTACTCGTGAGCCTTTTCTACTGAATATCCTTATGTGGAATTTGGGATTTGTATAGTCCTCCAGGAGACGCGGTCTATCCGTCTTCCCCAGAACATTACTTGATTTATCCCAAAGCATATCTGTTACCACTATACTCCGAACATAACCCACATCACTCCTCTTCATCTCAAGGACTCTTGACCTTAGTTAAGTGCTCCTTAAGGTCCTCCCTCTTGCTAAACTACTCATGTCCAGCCCTGTCTTGCTTGGTAGTTTCACTTAGTAAGAACGGTAAACGCTTCAGTCTAGCCAATGAATATATTCGTCCAGGGGAGATTCACAAGAACCGTAACCTTCTGGATGGTATTATTGACAGCGGTTATGACATGATACTGGGACACTTCAACGACAGAACTGGTCGTTGGATCAATGCAGCACTTCGCAGAGCTAGGAACGATTACTTTATTCACAAACCACCTGCCCCACCTTTCATTGCACATCAACAAATTCTATCCTCGACATTTTACTGCTTCACTCGAGGTGGTTGTTAAAACCCCTCTGCACGGAGCAGTCGCGCCAGCAATTGTCCACCTCTCATGACCTAATTCGTTGGAGAATTGAGGAATATATGTTGCTTCGAAGGAGGTTTCACTTTGATCCAATCAGTGGCCTTCTTTCAAGCGGCTCTCCAACTCTTTCCCCGAATAGGAAATGAGAGTCTGACCAAATTTAATACCTACCTCTTTTCGCAAGCTACCGCGATTCTATCGACAACCTATAAAGGTCGTATATACAATCCCACTCCGACGAAACTCAAGGTCCTAGCGAAATTGCTTAACCTCCCTAATCTCTCTGTTTCCGCCAGACAGGCTCTCTCGAATGAATACTGGATTACTAGATAAAGGTTCAAGCTTAGTTGGGATAGAACAAATATTGCTCGCCTTAATCCTTCTCAGTCTTCCTTTTAGAAGATTTTCAAGAAGGAGAAGTTTGTTTGCTGGAAGGATAGAGCATTGGGTTGGATAGGGAATGTTGGCCTTGATAAAGTTTTGGAGGAGTCACTAGCCCTACACAATTATGGAGCCACTCAATCACCTCAACCAATCCCGCCTTGGTGTAACTTCAGCAGTAGGGATCTATCTGTTACGGATATCCTTAACTCCTGGGGTCCACTCCCGGGCACCTCCAAATCCGTCGCTCCACTTTCTTCTCGGATGTCAGCTTTTGACAGCTGCTAAGAGAAAAGAGTTTGCCGTCACAATGCTTTAAGCCTCCCATCCGATGTAGCAAACATTAATATTAGTAAGCGTATTATAATTCCTAAGGAAAATTCTGCTCATGCCCTAAAGATCTGCGACCCATTTTGATTCAAAATGCCCTCGTGTCGATTTACGAAAAAGCGCTTGCGCGTAAAATCCGCGACCATTTAAGTAGGCGAAATTTGATCCCTCCAGATTTTCATGGGTTCGTCAAAGGTCGCTCGGCCCATTTAGCAGTAGGTAAAGTGGAGCAGTTTTGTCGAGATAATAGCCATCGTCTAGTTGTGGCTGTTTTCCTCGACTTTTCTGCTGTATTTGACCGCATCTCCATTCCTTTTGTGATCTCTTCTCTTAGGTCCCTTGAGTTGCCTGTGAGAATTGTGAACAGAGTGGAGATCATGCTGTATACCAAGCGATTTTACTATGAAGACGACCCTGATGCGCGTCAGTTCTACCCTATTACGGGTGTACCTCAAGGATCCCCACTTTCTCCCATCTTATATCTTGCTGCTTCTATTAACTTCTTTAAAATATTTAAACGTGAACAACGTCTAGTGGTGTAAGCTGATGACACCACAGCCCTGTTCACTGGACACAGGTGTAAAGACGTAGTCTCTGACATCAGCCGTTTCTTTTTAAGATTAAAAGACCAGTTACCCATATCCAATCTTATTTTAAACTTCGCCAAATCGCAGGCAGTCGTCTTTCATGGCACCCCTGCAACTAAGAAAAAACTTAAGAGATTAGCACTCTCCGCGCTCTCCTCCATATTTGCCTCTGAACCACTTCCCATCTTAACAAGTCGAGTAAAATACCTAGGGTTCACCGTTACGGTGAACTGGTCAGCGAAAGCTGACTTATATAGACTCAAACGTTTCCTAAAGAAACCAAGGTGGGCCCTGAAACGGGCTCAGCATCTGTCATTGAAAGGGAAAACCCAGGTGCGCCTTTGGGGTACCTGGGCTATCTCGGGATTAGTCTTATTTTCGAGAGGACGTCCCCCAGAGCAAAGACTAAGGTTCCTGAAGTTCCTCGTCTCTCGTTTACCCAGCATAGTCCGCACCGATTGGATTCTTCGGGGGTGAAAGACCCCGGGTGGTTCAATCGAAAAGCGGCGTGTTGGATCTGTTGGGGGCTCAGATCTCTCTGGATTTGAGTCCGTAAAAGTGGGAATAAGAAGACTAGTGCAAATTGCAGTCGTTGGAAGATTTGGTCATATTTACTATTTTGTTAATTATGCTATCTAGTTTTTTTGGTCGGTTGTATTTTTTAATAAAACCCTTATTTATTTATATGTAACTCATTCAACGCATTGATGCTACATTATGATTTGTGTAATGCAAATCAGCCATAATAAGAAGAGGAGGACTAAGAAGTGACATTTTTGGACTGACTGCTCTTTTGACAGACATAATGTTATGACACTTATGGCATACTTATGACATTTGCTTCTTGCTTTTGTTTGTTATTAATAAAGTCTTTATTTATTATTAATTAATTAATGCGAATCAATGAAAATACTTTCTTGATGATATATTTTCATGTAAAAAATTGAACTAACTTGGCATTATTGATGATCTACAAGTAATGCATCGATCTAAATTACAATGTATTTGCCAGACAAACTCATTAAACTAGTTTATTTTTATATTTCATATGCAGTAATCACAAAATAGATAGTAGTAGCAATACAGTTCAGTAACTTCATAACATACATCACGTATTAGTTCAAACGATATCGTTGAACATTTAATGTTTTCTTTTTTCGTTAGAGAAGAATCAGTCTAGATAGAACACGTTATTTATAATGATAAAATAATGAGGAATTTATAAAACGGTGTACATGGGAAAATTTACGCTATCACGATAAAGCTGAACTGCACTTTTTGCTCAATTTATTACTAAGTGGCCACATTGTTGTTTAGTGCTAACATTTTCTTGTTTGAAGAATAAGCGAACATATCATTTAAAAATTTTAATTATTGAAGTAAAAAAGGCCTTCTTTCTACTGCTGGTACAATAAAATACAATTAAAGATTTACTTTGACATTGGAACATTAAACTCAAATGAATTTCCTAATAAAAGTAATATTATCAATTCTGATTTATTGCTTACTGAACTTTGCTCCTCGAACTGATGAAGCAAACGTATGCCAGGTACTAATTTTGGAGGATCACTGTAGATGTATAGAAGGCCGCTTCTCATATGTTGAATTTCCATACGACAGATTTAACGCCTACACCATTAAATTATGCACTAAAGCTAACATAACCATTACATGCAGGCATGACAATTTTCTGACGGCTACTCAAACCATTAGGAGTAGACGTGGACATTTGAAGGAAAGTCGCAGGAGTAATAAATCAGCAAAAATATATCCTAATAAATCACATAAAATAAGACGACCTATATATATTTCATCGCCTCAGTTATTAGACGATGAAGTGTACTATCACATTATTGATTATAGCGGCAATAAGATCGAAGTTTTAAAATACGGCAAATTCCAGCGAATTTGCGTGAATACCCTTAATATGTCGAACAATTTGATCCATAGTCTTGATGAAGATGTGTTCGAAGAAATGAACTTACTACAAGTACTTGACCTATCACTTAACAAAATAAAAACATTACCGGACAACCTTTTACAGCCTGTAATAACATCATTATGGCATTTCTATTTTCAGAACAATCCCTTGAAAAAAGTTCAACTTAACTTTATCATCACTTACTATATGAATGCGATCACATTACGCAATTTAAAAATTAAAAGCCGTGATTTAAAAAGCTTACAGCTTGTACACTATACAGAACTTACAATAATGGATTTATCACATAACCGAATAATTATAATCGATAATCCATATTTTGAAATGTTAGAGAAGCTAACCACATTAGACCTTTCCTACAATCTTGTTGATACACTTTCCCCTGATTTTGTTCAGGATAACACTCGTCTGCGTAGTTTGAATTTATCCCGCAATCGACTTCGAAGTTTAGAATCATCACTAGATATTGCCAATCTAATGATAATTGATCTTTCATACAACAAACTAAATATGCTAAATTCGTTCACGTTCTGTAGGACTCCATTATTACAAAAGATTATATTGGATGGAAATCCAATTACAACAGTTGATGCCGATGCATTCTATTTGGTTTATGGACGACAATCGGATGATAACAAACTATTCATATCAATGAAAAACACTCTACTAAGCGACCCGTCTGCCTTTTTGACTGCGATTTCAGATGTTCAATTTCGCACAACTGATACAAGAGTTACAGTCGATCTACAATGCAATGCCAATCTATCGTGTCACTGTGATCTTATAAACAAGAGATCGGTAAACATAGTCAACAAGGCTAATACTGAATGCATCAATAACAAAGGTTTAAAAATTTGGTTGTCTGAATTAACGTGGGCAACATGCCATAAAGGTATGAGAGAATACACAAAATTAAAGTGTAAGAGTAATAGAGAAAAGCGGAGAAGAGATGGACCGCGATTTTATTAACGATAGACTTTGATCACCGCAAAAAGATTTAATGGCATTATAAAAACATGGTTTACCAAAAATGACGACGATTTTTACGATACATCTAGATGACAATATAGGAACACTAGAATACTTTTAAAAACAGTTTCAGTTAGCAACAACAAACAACCTGTAATGTAAAAAAGAGTCAATATTAAAAACATTTCAGTAAGCTAATCTAACTAATAAAGTATTAGCTTTGTGCAATCAACGAATTATAAAACCTAGATTAGTAATCACATTATGTAACACATATTTAATAGCTTCCATTAATATAATTTCGAGGGATGGTTTAAAAGCGACCATCCAAAAAGAGAGAGATAATACGTATTTGTTAAAATAAGTTGATCCTGCTTAGAATTAAATGACGTCTGATTATATAATAGTGATAACATGTTATAAAGACGATTAATTTAATATCTATTTCCACTGCTTTTGTTAAAATAAAACATTACTTTAAAGTAAATTAAAAGTAAATCAACAAAAAAATAAGAGTAAATTTATTAATTTTAATTATCTCTAATAAAATGATGTAAATGTAGAGTATTATAAAAAATCAGAAAATATCAAAATTATAAAATATCGTACATGTCTCTGTAGTAAGCAAACACTTTTTATACTACAAATTTGATTATATAGTATCTTATTCTAATACAAAGTATATTATTTATTATCCATCCATAAAAATTTGCTACTTAAGAGTTTAAATTTATTCTTTATATTATTGTGTTGATTTATATATTTTACTATTTTCTGCTTGATGTTATTTTTATAGTAACCTAGTTTAAAATATGTATCTATTAAATTATTTAAATGATTTTGAAGAAAGCCAATATCATTACATATTGTTGCAATTCTTAAAATTTCATTATTTAATGTATTATATTTTATATTATATGGTATGCATGAATGCTCATGCAAAAATATGTTTCTTGTAAATTTAAATATGTCATCTTTACGATATAAATTAGTTTTAGTTAATGTTAATTTAATGTTCATATCTAGATATACACCTTCTTTATCATTAATATTGGTTTTGTTAAGAATAAGGCTTTCTGGATAAATTTGTTTACAAATTAAATAAAAATTATTATAATTAAATAAATATATTAATTTAAATAAATTCATCTTTTAAAATTACAAATCAAAAAATGTTACAACAAAACAGTAATTTTAAATAGTTGATACTGATCTATTATATAAAAAAGAGTTAACTTGCAAACATAAAAGGAAGGATAAAGTAAACGAAAATCAATGCTTTTTTAAATAGTTAAAAAGAAATAAGTAATTAAAAGAATATTTAATAAATATTCATAAATAATAAAAAATATTATCTCGTAAACATTACTGTAAGTTTTTATTTAGCGAAACCGATACAATATAAGAATGTATTAATAATCGAGGAAACATATTTAATAGATATTTCAGAAAGCTTTTCCGATATTTCATTTTTGAAATATTTTCTTTTAATATAAAATAATTGAAACAACATTTATAGAAATAAAAATGTATGTGATATATTCAATAAACAAATCTTATTGCTAAAGGAGGCTACTGAAATATTGTCAAAAGCTTTATATATATTTTTATATATAGATACATGTTTTATCAGTTCAATTAAATAAAAGTTAACCAGAAAAGAAACAACGTTTTATGGATATGCTTAAAGTACTGAGATGAACATGTTAAATTATTAACGATTTTTTCAATCTCTAGAAATTCAAGGCGGTCACCACATTAGCAATCTACTATTTCTATCTAAAATACAAAATTCTAATTGATTATTTTTGAATCTAGAATTTACACTTTACTCTGATATCAATTCAGTTAACTGAGTCGACTATTTAATATAATTATAAAATAAAAAATAAATAAATAATAATGCAAAATAAAAATCAAAATTTAATAATTAGGTAATAAAAAACAATAAATAATTGTTATAAGATTTTATTTAAATTATAAGTTAAAATAAAAAATTGAAATTTAAAATAAAAATCATTTTTTATGAATTGACTCATAAATAAGAGACGTTGTATCCGAATAAGGATTCTAATCCTTATTCTGATACAACGTATATTATTTATAACAGAGGAACTGCTATTTTATCATGTTTCGGCCTCTAATTCTTCTACCTAACATAGCAAGGAGGCTAATGTGTGCTAAGGATGTATCTCCTCTGATTAAATTTGATTATGTAGTATATTATTCTAATGCAAAGTATATTATTTATTATCCATCCATAAAAATTTGCCACTTAAGAGTTTAAATTTATTCTTTATATTATTGTGTTGATTTATATATTTTACTATTTTCTGCTTGATGTTATTATTTAGTAACCTAGTTTAAAATATGTATCTATTAAATTATTTAAATGATTTTGAAGAAAGCCAATATCATTACATATTGTTGCAATTCTTAAAATTTCATTATTTAATGTATTACATTTTATATTATATGGTATGCATGAATGCTCATGCAAAAATATGTTTCTTGTAAATTTAAATATGTCATCTTTACGATATAAATTAATAGTAGTTTTAGTTAATGTTAATTTAATGTTCATATCTAGATATACACCTTCTTTATCATTAATATTGGTTTTGTTAAGAATAAGGCTTTCTGGATAAATGTGCTCACTAATTGAATAAAAATTATTAGAATTAAATACACATATATCATCAATGTATCGAAACATATATTTCATGTATTTATATTGTTTAGATTTAGTTTATACACAGTTATGAACAAATTCATATTCTATAAAGCTTAAAGACAAGTCAGCTATAATTGGACTACTATTACCACCCATTGGAACACCTTTTACTTGTCTAAATATAGATATCCCTACTTTTAAATAATTTTGATTTATCAAAATATTTAAGGATTCTATTAATTCAATTTTATTCATATATTTATATTTATTTGATGGTTTAATTTTTGTTAGATAGGCGTTATAATTATTATAATATATTTATGTATATCTTTTTCCGAATACAAGATTATAGTAACCTAGTTTAAAATATGTATCTATTAAATTATTTAAATGATTTTGAAGAAAGCCAATATCATTACATATTGTTGCAATTCTTAAAATTTCATTATTTAATGTATTATATTTCATATTATATGGTATGCATGAATGCTCATACAAAAATGTTTCCTGTAAATTTAAATATGCCATTTTTAAGATATAAATTAATAGTAGTTTTAATTGATGTTAATTTAATGTTTAAATCTAGATATATACTTTCTTTATCATTAATATTGGAACAACAATTTTGCAAGACTAATTGTTTTCTACTTTCCTCGGGATGTTAGCTAAATTTCCGTAAATTTCCATTGCGTATTCAACTGTTTTTCGCCGATTATGTTAATGGGTAAGAATTTTAGGCGATTTTTACACGCAACGAAAGTTTATTTGAAAATGCTACCCGCTAATCACGAATCGAACCGTGCCATCTTATGTGCGTTGTATTATTTAGTGCGATGTGTTATTTTTATACAATAAGATCTCAAAAAACTATATCCGCGGAATAACGTGTAAAAGGAATTGGCGCTGAC
Organism: Pomphorhynchus laevis; assembly: GCA_012934845.2. Lineage (NCBI taxonomy): Eukaryota > Metazoa > Acanthocephala > Palaeacanthocephala > Echinorhynchida > Pomphorhynchidae > Pomphorhynchus > Pomphorhynchus laevis. The sequence continues at coordinate 46,704 of WNNJ02002697.1, forward strand.
ATGAATAGTAAGATAAGATAAGGAATTTCTTAAATAACTAACAACCACTAAAAAATAACGAAAAGAGACATTAGAAAAAAAACAAATGCAGTTCAAATAAGACAATTCATAATAGCATTTAGTCTTCATAATGATGTCACGGCCTCAGGTCCAGCGGGATCTGAGCCCTCCAGCACATCCAACACGCCGCTCTTCGACTGAACCACCCGGGGTCTATCACCCCCCGAAGAATCCAATCTAGGCGGACTATGCGCGGTAATCGCGAGATGAGGAGCTTGAGAAACCTTAGTCTTTGCTCTGGAGGACGTCCTCTCGAAAAGAAGACTAATCCCGAGATAGCCCAAGTACCCCAGAGGCGCACTTGGGTTTTCCCATTCAACGACAGATGCTGAGCCCGTTTTAGGGCCCACCTAGCTTTCTTCAGGATACGTTTAAGTCTATCCAGGTCAGCTTTCGCCGACCAGTTCACCGTAACAGTGAACCCCAGGTATTTTACTCGACTTGTGAAGGTAGGGAGTGGTTGATTAGTCAATATAGAAGATAGAGCTGAGAGTGCTAGTCTCTTTAATTTTTTCTTTGTCGCAGGGGTGCCATGAAAGACAACTACCTGCGATTTTGATGAATTTAAAATAAGATTGGATAGGGTCAGCTGGTCTGTTAATCTTAAAAAGAAACGGCTGATGTCCGAAGCGACATCTTTGCACCTGCGTCCAGAGAACAGGGCCGTGGTATCATCAGCGTATACCACTAGATGTTGATCACGTTTAAAATTCTTGAATAGTACAATGGAGGCAGCAAGAAATAAGATAGGAGAAAGTGGGGATCCTTGGGGCACACCTGTAATAGGGTAGAACTGACACGCATCAGGGTCGTCTTCATAGTAGAACCTCTTGGTAAACAGTAATATCTCCACCCTGTTAACAATTCTCGCAGGCAACCCGAGTGACCTGAGAGAGGAGATAACAAAGGGAATGGAAATGCGGTCAAATGCAGCAGAAAAGTCAAGGAAAACAGCCACAGCTAGTTGATGGCTATTATCCCTACAAAACTGATGCACTTCACCTATTGCTGAATGAACCGAGCGTCCCTTGACAAACCCGTGAAAACTCGGTGGGATCAAATTACGCCTACTTAAATGGTCGCGGATTCTACGCGCAAGCGCTTTTTCGTAGATGGAGATGAGGGAGTTTTGAATCGAAATGGGACGCAGATCTTTGGGACATGAAACCGGACTATGCTTTGGTAAGAAAATTCTACGACTAATATTGATGCCGGCTACATCGGATGGTGAGGCTAAAAGCATTGTGACGGCCACTTCTCTTCTTTGATCGGCTGTCAAAAGCTGACAGACTCGAGAAGATAGTGGAGCGACGGATTTAGAGGTGCCCGGAAGTGGCCCCCAGGAGTTAAGGATATCTGTAACAGATAAGTCCCTGCTCCTGAAGTCACCCCAAGGCGGGATTGGTTGGGGAGATTGAGTGGCTCCATAATTATGTAGGGATAGTGACTCCTTCAAAACATTATCAAGGCCTATACTACCAATCCAACCCAAAGCTCTATCCTTCCAACAGACAAACTTCTCCTTCTTGAATATCTTCCAGAAGGAAGACTGAGAAGGGTTAAGGTGAGCGATGTTCGCCTTATCCCTGCTCAGCTGGAACCTATATCTAGTGCTCCAGTATTCATTCGAGATGGCCTGCCTGGCGGAAACAGAGACATTGGGAAGACGTAGCATTTTAGCCAAAACCTTGAGTTTTGTTGGAGTGGGATTGTAAATATGACCTTTATAGGTAGTCGAAAGAAACGCGGTAGCTTGCGAGGAGAGGAAGGAATTAAATTCGGTCAAATTCTCATTACCAATTCTGGGGAAGAGTTGGATAGCCGCCTGAAAGAAAGCCACTCTGATGGGATCAAAGTGAAACCTCCTTCTAAGCAACGTATCTTCCTCTATCCGCCAACGAATTAGGTCATGAGAGATGGTCTGTTTTTGGCGCGACTGCTCAGTACAGATGGGTTTCAACAACCACATCTTATGAAGCAGTAATATGTCGAGGAGAGAATTAGTTGTTGAGCAATGAAAAGTTGGGGACGGTGGTTTGTGAATAAGGTAATCGTTCCTGGCTCTGCGGAGTGCTGCATTAATCCAACGACCAGTTCTGTCGTTGAAGTCACCGAGTAACATGTCATAGCCACTACCCAAGATACGGTCCAGGAGATCACGGTTTTTGTGAATTTCCCCTGGCCTAATATATATATTGGCTATGCTGATACGTTTACCATTCTTACAAAGTGAAACAGCTAAACAAGACAGGGCTGGACAAGAATAGTTTAAAAGAAGGGATGATCTTAAGGAGCATTTAACTAGGGTTAAAAGACCTTGAGATGAAGAGGCGTGAGGAGGGGTTATGTACGGAGTGAAGTGGGTGTAAATATGCTTGGGGATAAATCGAGTAATGTCCTGGGGGATACGGATAGACCGCGTCTCCTGAAGGACTATAACATCCGCATCTCTACCAGATAGAAGGCTAAGAGCAGAAGCACCTCCCGAATTCCACTGAAGTATATTCAGTGAAAAAGGCTCTTGACTACTTTGCATTGTGTTACGACAGCTGGAGTGGGATGCCTACCTCCTAGCAGAAACTAGGAGAGAGAAAGTTGCCCTTCTCACTCCCAGCCCTACCAGGAGAAGACACTTGCCCACCGGCATTATCTTCATCTCCCTTTGAGGCCAACAACTCCCAGCATATATCATCTTTCTTTGCCAACTTCAAGGAAGCCAACTTTTGTTTAGAAGATGATCTCTTCTTAGAACGGGGGGGGCTCTCTTTGAAGAGGTAAGAATCGTCGATGGAGGAGAACGGGACTCCTCGAATTTCGCTATCAGATGGTTCGTTAAGGCTCGAATCTCGTCTTTATATATCTGTAGTCTTGCGTCAACAATTTTGAAAATGTCGGTGTCCGACATACCATAACCGTTTGAATTGGATAAGCTGGCAGCGGCAAAGTGGGCCGGTTTGACCGGTGCCCCACAATGCCTTAATTTGTATTCTTTGAAGATAGGACATCTTCTAGACCAGGCCGGGTGCTGACCACCACAATTGGAACACAGAGGGGGGAGAGAACATTTCCCCTCATGGACTTCGGAAGAGCTGCAAACCCCACACGTATGGGGCCTAGTACAGTTCGAGGACCAATGCCCCCAGAGGTGGCACCCATTGCAATGGGGGTATGTTAAGTCATCAGCATCTACGATATTGAAAGAAAGATTGTACCCCAGAAAGGGGTTACATTTGCTTTTAGCCAGACATTCCGCCTGATCGACTGCGGTAGAACAGAATGCTATTGGTATAGCCTGGCCTTTCTTGCCCAGGATTGGGCGAATATTATGAATTTTGAACTCAGATGTGAGAGCAATGATATCTTCCTCCGTTGCGAAGGGCGGAAAATTATTAATTTTCAAAGTCGCCTGAATAGGCCTGTAAGTAGTTGACCCAAATTCTTTTAGGTGTGTTTCGAAAAATTCTAGGTACGATGCTGCCAGATCTGGAGAGCTGAAAGAAACCCGGATTTCGGAATCTAAATATTTTATCGAATTAAATAGAATTCTCTTCTTATAAGAGCTTGTAAACTCTCTCAGAAAAATATTGAAAAGATTCTTCCTTTCAAATGGTTGAAGAAGTCTGATTATTACCAGATTCACCACTTTAGGCACAGGAGGGAGTTCTCCATCCGTGCTTGAGATTAAAAAATTAGACGAAATAGGACTAACCTTGTTTTCTTTGGCTTGAAAATTCGATGTTACATTGGAAATACCTGAGTTCCGTTCCATATTAGCTTGATTTTGTAAGTTGTTTGAAGCACCGATGGTAAATTTTTGACTGCTTACATGAATAGTGCTTAACACCAGGCACGTAAACTTATAAGGATTTTCCCAGGAAAAATATTCGCTGACAAGTGTACTGGAATGCTTCAGCCTCAACTCATCGTTACCAAATGGAACACATAGTTTGAAGCTGTTCATTATTATTGGATACAGATTGGGTTATAAGGCGGGTTTCAAAAATATCTAAAACGTATGTATTTAGTGAATACTGCTTACTTAATTGGGGTAAATCATTCAACCATTTCCCAAACGGTTATTCATGATTGTATCGAATATCAAATTGAACTGGATAAAATTATGGTCTTTGCGACAGACGGCGCGTCCTATTACAGAAAAGACGGAAAATATGTATTGTCCATCATCTGGTATAGAGGTGCACATGCTATTAATGTGACATACATCAATGCGTTGATTGATAATGCAATGAGAACAAGTATGTTTAAAACAGACAGGATTATTTCTCTAATTAAGCGAAATACTAAATATTAAAGTTAGTAATTAGAAATACTGATTACTAACTTAATTCACAATAATGCACAGCTAAGGGATCATTTATATAGACGAAACTTGTATCAGCGAATGACCAATATCTGTTAAAATCAGTAGCTCCGTACACAAGGATCTAAGTGTTCGTGTTTGTAAGATTTTTTGCAAGCACTAACATCAGCTAACTTTCTTATTGAGAAAGATGACCATCCTGCTATTCTCGTGGAAAACAAGAGTACAAGCTCTATACCATATTTAACGCGAATGCGTACACTGCCGTTATCGTTAACGAAACCATTGATTTACTAAATCGTGTAGTTGTTAAGGAACTGTTTTAAATCTATACTGTCGACCAAATCGAGTATATCAAAAATATCATTACTCTTTCTAGTATTTCTTTACACTATCGGGACACTTCAGTAAAGTATTCTTTGAATGTCCGAGAATTAGACTGCACATTGCAAGGTAACTTTTCGCGGGTTAAGCCAGCGTACACATTTTAGCATAATTACAATTATCAGTGATTTCTGATTTGAGTACAAACAGTCCAAGAAAAATCAAATAAATTACCACCATATATATTGTGGATTTGCATGTTCTGCTCACCATTAAAATTTTCTTTCGATTGTAACGTGGCTCAATCCGGAGAACATTTAAAGCGTGTTCAAATATTTAAAATGAACGAATTAGGAATGAACTGTATATGTTTGTTAAACTATCTGACTTTATTTATACTAATTATTTATAATAATTTTGTCACGATTAGTGTGAGTTTTAACTTTGCAACATCCAAAATACTAAGTTATCTCATATCTGTTGATCACGTGATTATAAGCACCTAGGCGTCGATTCCGCGATGTTCTGCTATTTTCCGCGACTTTCTAAAATTTCCAATACTTTTGATATATGACGGCATGTTTGTAGTATAAGTAAAATAGTTTCTCGTTAAAGGTGTTTTGATAGTTCATAACATGAGGTATCAATAATATGACTAATGACATGTCGTTATGGGTATGGTTGTATTTTTATGTAAATTAGGTAACATATGCATTTTGCCAGAGCGAAAATTGTTAATTATCAGTGGGTTACTTCGTTGCTGATCAAAATGATTCTTTGTCAATTATTTTTATACTTTGTCTCAGGTTGCCGAAATCCTTCTTAGAGATCTTAATTATTTCTTCATACAACAACTTTACCACATGTCTGCTTGACTAATAACAACGATACAGTATCGTTATCAAAAAAGTAAGGCAGATATTAATGAAAAGAAGAGCAAAAAGTAGCTGCGAGTGTGCAACCAGGAAAGTGCATATTTTTAATTTTTAAATGGCAACGAAATATACCTGAAGACATTATTTAGTTTAAATTTGAAAATCTTATACTTCAAAATTCAATATAACTGCAAAGTCAAGCATCTAAATCGCCAAAGATTTTATAGAATAGGAAAGTAGTAAGGATTTTCTTCTTCTTAGTAAAAACTTGCTTAATTAGCTTAGGACGCATCTTCTTATCGCTCCTTCTGGCAGTCATAATGGCCTTATTAATAAACTCGTTTAATTTTTCATCAACTCGTTCTATACAGTAAAAATTTACTTTAGAATACAATGGACATGGTATATTTCTGTCGTAATGTAAACGAAGTCTAAACCAAAGAGGTTTTATTTATCAATCTAGAAAACAATCAGTTTATAAAAACAGTTATAGATACTCATGTCAATTAGAGATTATTGACTATATACCACATTCTTCCCCTACATAATAGTTTGAAAGATAAGCAGGTTGACCTCGCTGTCTTTTACTTCTTCGTACCTCGTTGTTAGATTGGTTGACTTGAGTAGTAATCGTCTGCCTATCCAAATTCAAGTTTGATTGGGTTGATGTAGCTTCTTCGTTGCTATTTCCGTCCATTGCTTGGGAGGAGGCTTCCTCAAAGTTTGATAAGTTAAGATCTTGGCTTATGGATGTCGTTGTTGGATGTAGGAATTCCTTTTGGTTAGTATTGTTTGACTCTGCTAATGTCGTTCCATCTTCTGGCCCGGACCACGACAATGATAGTTGATCTTCAGGGCAAGGTGCTAAGTCCCGCGTTGAAACCGTGGAAACGTGCCCACTTTTTAGTTGTATTCTAGCGTAGTGCTGGTTCGATTCTAGCAACAGTGCTTCTTGTACCACATTGTATCCTTTATTACGACAACGAACCAGAACCGGCCCCAAATTTAAAAGCCAACTTGGTAGCGAACGGCCTGTTGAAGATCCTCGGTCGTACTTGAACATACGTTCATGAGGCGTTGCGTTGGTAGATGTACACAGCAAACACCGAATTGAGTTCAGCACAGAAGGCAAAACTGACGCCCAAGACTGTATTGGTAATTTCGCATCCAACACCGATAACTGAATTCCACGCCATATCGTTCCATTTAATCGCTCACATTGGCCATTGCCCCGCGGATTGTAAGAAGAAGTTTGGCTTGTAGCAATCCCAAGTGAAGATGTAAACACTTTGAATTCGCGTGACACAAAAGCGCTTCCTCGGTCTGAGTGCAAATATTTCGGTGTCCCAAAAAGGTAGAAAAGCTGCTTTAAGCATGTTATAACTGATTCGGCAGAAGTATCGCAACACGGAAATGCCCACGGAAACCTTGAAAACTCATCGACGACCGTCAGTATATATTTTGCGTTTGTTTTACTGGGAAGTGGACCCTTGAAGTCGATTGACAAACGTTCAAACGGTTGAAGTGATTTGATTAAGACGCTGGTGGGAGGACGACAAATTCTCGGATTTATCTTTGCACACGTTGAACAAGAGTTTACAACTTCCCGTATATCACTTAAAGAAAATGGCAAATTCTTCGCCCTGACATAATGCCACAATCTTGTCTGACCAGGATGACATAGTGAACGGTGTAATTTTATTAAGTCGGATTGAGAAGTCGTTACGCCGGAGCATGCTAGTCGTGATAAAGCGTCCGCTGCTACGTTGTCAACGCCGGGACGATAAATGATCTCAAAGCGAAATTGGGATAACTCTAATCGCCAGCGTTCAATTTTTTCATTTTTTATCCTATTCGAATGTGAAGACATCATATAAGCAACTGATCTTTGATCTGTAATAACTCGAAATGGACGTCCAATGAGGTAGTGACGCCATTCTTTAAGAGCTTCAATTATTGCCAGAGCTTCTAATTCAATCGCTGGATTGCGCTTTTCATGTTTGGACAGTACTCGCGAAAAAAAAAGCAACTGGTCTACCACGCTGGCTCAAGGTAGCCGCTATCGCTACTTTTGATGCATCTGTCTCTACTTCAAACGGTAAATTTTCATCTATACACGAACGGCAGGCACACATTAAAGCTGCTTTTATATCCTTCAAGCTCTTCATTGCTGATTCACCCATGGGAAAATTTGTCTCTGTAGCAAAATCTCGAGCGCGGTGCGCAAAACCAGGTATCCAGCGACAATAGTAAGTTAACAACCCCCGCAGATGGGAATGTTCGGTTGCATCCGTCGGATTCTTGAGCTCGAAGATTGGTCTAGTTCGTCGTGGGTCGGGCTTAATCATTCCGTTCTCAATACACTGTCCCAAAACGCTTATTGACTCGGATGCTAACACACTCTTGGTTTCGTTTAATGTTAGATGGTATTTTCTTGCCATGGCTAAGAATTTCTGGAGGTTTGCGTTATGCTCTTCCCTATTCTTTCCTGCAATTAAAATGTCGTCGAGATACGAAAAGACACCAGACAATGCTTCTCTGTCAATTAAACTATTCATGATGCGCTGGAACACTGCTACACCGTTTGTGAGCCCGAAAGGCACTCGTTTGTATTGATAAAGGCCTCCAGCAGCCTCGAAAGCGGTGAACTATTTTTCGGATTGTAAAATAGGTAGTTGATTGTAGGCATCTTTCATATCCACGCATGAGAATATTCGATAGTTCGAAAGCTTGTCTATTAAATCATCCGTTCGTGGCAAGGGAAATGCGTCGAGCAATGTGAATCGATTGATCGTCCGTGAATAGTCGATCACCATTCTTTGTTTTCCCTGAGAATTTGTAACAATGAGTGCTTGTGCCCTCCAGGGGGATGAACTTGGTTCTATGATGCCGTTTTCGAGAAGTCGCTTTACTTCTGATTTAATAAATGCGTCCTGACTAGGAGTTCGTCGACAAGATTTTGTTTGCAATGGACGAATATCGATACTCCTATGTTCAAATAACGGATGTGGTTCAACATGCATTGCTTCCAGGGCCCCAATAACAATCGGTGCATGCATTCCTCCAAACTCCAGTGCAAGATGCTTGAAACGCCTGAGAAAAGGATGGCCCAAAATTACATCAGCACAAAGGTTGTCTAGAACAAAACACTTGACACCATAATATTTTTCGCCCATTAGCTCCAAATCGAGAGCAACTGTTTCCCTCAAAACGCTTTGAAAAGAAGACGATGCCATCCGAGCAATTTCGTAACACTTAGTAGTTGACCGTTTACAACGTTTTATCATGTTTTACGATATAAAATTTGAACTGCTATCAGAGCATTCATTTTGATACCGTAAGCCATTATAGAAACCATGGCGTTCTTGAGACCCGGAGAAGAAAGCTGTGAAATTTGAGCAATCTCTATTGAATTCAAGTCAATCGAATTGCGCTTCCTGGACATGCACATTTTGGCAAAATGACCGACTTTTTGACACGATCGGCATTTAGCTTTTAGCGCTGGGCATTGGGCTCGAGGATGTTTTGCATTTCCACAGAAGAAACAAGATTGACGGGTAGCATTAACTTGAATTGCCGGAGAGTCGTCCGTCATATTTTCACTACTAGCTGCAACATTAATAGGATCCATCATTTGCACAGGTTGACAAGAGTACGAGTTAGCTTGTAATTCGGCCTGTTCAAGCGATCGAGCAGCTTGATAAGCGTCGTCCAGCGAAAGCTTTGACCGCTCCAATAAACGTTGACGGATGCTCGAAGAAGCCAACCCTCGAATAAACGAATCGCGAACGTACTCATCGTGATAACGCTTCGCATTTACATCCTCAAAATCACATGATTTTGCTAAATGCAGTAGTTCATGTAGAAACTGATCAATGGTTTGTGGATAAGCTTGCTTGTACGTTGACAAAACGTGTCGTTGAAACACCACATTGCGCGGCTTTACGAACAAAGCCTCTAGAGCAAGCATTGCATCTGCAAATATTTCGGTAGACTCGATGTATCGAAACAGATCTGCACTGGTCAGGTTTGTTAATAGTGGCATTTTATGCTCTTCTCTAAGATCGGGAATACAAGAAAGAAACGCATTTAATCGAGTTTTCCAATGCCTCCACTGTGTTTCTGAATCCGTCGAATCCTTTGACAATGAAAGCACATCTGGTTTCAACAGCTTGTCCATAACAAATTGATAAATAAATTGTCGTAATGTAAACGAAGTCTAAACCAAAGAGGTTTTATTTATCAATCTAGAAAACAATCAGTTTATAAAAACAGTTATAGATACTCATGTCAATTAGAGATTATTGACTATATACCACACTTTCTTTGTGGTGTTTGATCTTTTTGTAATAATGTAAAAACACGAACGGGCATATATAATGAATTCAAGGCGATAACCATCTATTTAAAAATAGTCCATTGAAAAACATCAGTATAGAAATAAAGTATATTGTTTTAAAATATAGATAAATTGGTATTTTCATTATATAAAATTTTAATAAATAATTTTAAATCTATTTTAAAAACAGAATATTCTTATCAACCCATATAAAGTTGGTATTATAAAATAAATGTTCTAAATTGTAAAAATTTATAATTATTATTTAATTTTAATTAATAAAGCATTAATAAAGCAACATATCCTTGTGTATAGCAAATATATACTTATGGGAGAAGTGATATCGCGTATGATAAGCAATAATGTAGTTTAAGAACACGTTTACATGTAAATCATATGCATTAATGAAACAAATATACGGCTTTAGTAGATCACAAAGGCAAAGCTTATCGCAAAAGTAAGGACGTCTTATCCAAAGGAGAGATAATTAAGATCAATTGTTATTAGATCCGGATTCTAGAGAACTAAAACCACAATATTATGCTTTAAAACAAGCATACTATGTAGATTCTTCTGAACAAGCATAGTACAGTCAAATATCACTACTAGGACAGTCAAATATTATGTATCCTTTACTGATGTAATATCCATCTTGTTCGAAACTAAATATTACAAATGCTTTCTGAACCCTATTAATACATCGTTTATCTAAAAATAGCTAGGAATGTAATTCTTAAATAAGAATTAACTTGGTATCAAGAGGATTCAGAATCATATTTGAATACAATTTATCCTATCAAGAGAAATAAGATAAATTTTAGGAGTTAACTATAGAACTTAATAATCAATTGCTTTTAATTAATCTTCTTACCAAATAATGCATTTTTAACAGAAATCCTATACACGTCTCATCTTGTCCAGTCATTTCGCCATTCTAAGAAACGCATTTGAAGTTCTATTATAAAATGTTAAACAAAAGTTTCACATAAACAGGAGAATATCTTCTTCGGTATAAGAGTTATCTGGGCATTTTGCCAAAAACATTACAAGCTAACTTTAAAAAAAAACATGAAAATTGACACATCAACGAGTTTCACGAAAAGATGTCATATATATTTAAATTCAAATCATGATAACTGTGATAAAAGCTTTGAGATGTTACTATCGATTGCGATTTATAATTACGATTTAGGATTATGCTGATGGTGGTGGTTGACTTTCAAGTCAGTGCGAGTGACTTTATCACCTCCATTGTTATATCCATCAGCTAAAGATATATTCTTTGTGACTGGATGCAAATGCTATCTCGTCAGGCAACCGTTTCGTAGCCTGATCTAGTACGACTTCGAGCAATAAAGTAAGACGTCAATACAGATACCACCAAGACGACGAGCACAATACCAACAGTCAATGGAACAACATTAGCACTCATTTTGTCAGCTTGACACAGATTTACTAAAAAAATAAAATTAAAGTGTTAAAAAACGAGAGAAACATTTTATAACAAATTTTATAGAGGTAAGAATATAAAAAATATATAAATTGTTGCTTTAGATGATAAAGCAACTCAAATATTATAGCGGATAAAAATGGAATTATAAATCTTAATTCATAACATGCAAGATAAAATATGCGATAACTTTTTAAACATTAAAATGTGATATCATCTGAATTTGCCTATGATATAAATATTATAGAAAGACGAAATCAATTATATAAACATATTGACTAATATTAAACCGATACAAATATCAGTTCCTAATATGCAGCGCTCCGATTGAGGAACTAAAGCTTGCGTACTGGCAAATATAAGTTGCTTGCTAATATAATAATAATTCATATACGCGGCACTCAGTGAGCAAAGAAATGTAAAGATTTTATCATTAACCACGAGAAGAAGGTATACTTAAATGATGATTGGATCACAGTTCACTTTGTCATATTATCTAACAAAACCAATACGCACACTGGATAAATAACACTTTGCACAAAAAGATAAAAAATATGAGTATATAATTAGAAAAATACTTATTATTAGTATATTGATAATACAAAATACCTTGGCTAAATCCTGTAAAAGGTCGGTTTCCATAGAATGGTTCAATCTGTGCTTGTGATATTACGACATCAAGGTTCAATGTATAAACGTGATTTGTTGAACCGGTCATATCTTTGAAACGCCTTGCAAAATGTATTTTCGTATTTGCATAACAGAACATAGATGAATTAACAGGTATATTGAAAACCAAATCATCACTAGTGAACTTTTGCTGTCCTTAAGTAAATGCAAAACAAACAATAAAATATTTAACATAAACTAAAGTATATGACGTCAAATTGTCGTAAAATTCAGTCAAGACGTTATACAGGTGCATGGTTAATACATAACTTCTATATGTTTGCAACGTCAAAACACCATATAATTATATTGTGAACCATATTAGCTCAGAAAAAGTTTAAACGTTTATTGATTTTAATTAAATTTTAATCATACAATCTATATCACGTCACTGTCGATCTAGATTACCATCACATATGTTAAATGTGAGCTACATTTGATTATATCAATCTTGATAAGTTGAGAATATCGCAATTTGTGATTATTGATTTCCAAAGATACATGCAAAAATATAAATAACAAGTTTATAGAGCAACCGGTATAATTCGAACAATTAACACGAAAGTAATGTAATTATTTTGACTTTGTGTGTTTGCTTAGTTACATAACATTGTCAGATTAACTCAATTTTTTAAATATTAAACGTTAACCTGCGAATAAAAGATTAAAAATTGCTCAAATCGATAAAATAGTTTTTATCATGAACACGAGCCCAATAAATCTCAGGCAATTCGGAATACAGAAATCATAGATTATATCAATCAGTATTAATTCATAGATTATTATCGATCAGTATTAATTCTACAAAAGAATTTTTAGAACAGACAAAAGGAATAAAATTTCAAAATATAAATACATACGATTTTAGTACGCTTAATACAAATCTAGATTTAGTAGATATTAAAGAAGCGTTAGTAAAATTAATTAACCTTATATTCGGAAAAAGATATACATAAATATATTATAATAATTATAACGCCTATCTAACAAAAATTAAACCATCAAATAAATATAAATATATGGATAAAATTGAATTAATAGAATCCTTAAATATTTTGATAAATCAAAATTATTTAAAAGTAGGGACATCTATATTTAGACTAGTAAAAGGTGTTCCAATCGGAGGTAATAATAGCTGACTTGTTTTTAAACTTTATAGAATATGAATTTTTCATACCTGTTTAAAAAATTAATCTAAATTATATAAAGATATAAAATATGTTCCGATATATTGATGATATATGTGTATTTAACTCTAACAATTTATATTCAATAAGCGAACAAATTTATCCAGGTAGCCTCATTCTTAATAAAACTAATATCAATGATAAAGAGGGTAAATATTTAAATATGAACATTAAATTAACATCAATTAAAACTACTTTTAATTTATATCGTAAAGATGGCATATTTAAATTTACAAGAAACATATTTTTGCATGAGTATTCATACATACCATATAATATAAAATATAATACATTAAATAATGAAATTTTAAGGATTGCAACAATTTGTAACGATATTGATTTTCTTCAAAATCGTTTAAATAATTTAATAAATAGATATTTTAAACTAGGTTACTATAAAAATAACAACAAACAGAAAATAGTAAAATATATAAATCAACACAATAATATTAAAAATAAATTTAAACTCTTAAGTGGCAAATTTTTATGGATGGATAATAAATAATTTACTTTGTATTAGGATAAGATACTATATAATCAAATTTAATCAGAGGAGATACATCCTTAGCACGTATTTGCCTCCCTGCTATGTTGGTAGAGGAGTTAGGGGCCGGAACCTGATAGCATAGCAATTCTTCCTGATGACCTCTAATCCTTATTCCGATACAACATCTGTTATTTATTAGTCAATTTACAAAAATGACGTCTATTTTAAATTTCAATTTTTTATTTTAACTTGATTTAAATTATAAGAAATCTTATAACAATTATTTATTTTATTATTTAATTATTAAATTTTGATTTAGCATTATTATGTTTTGTTTATTTTATAATTATATTAAATGCTTAGACTCAGTTAGCTGATTTGATTTAATAAGTTGAGTAAAAACCTAGAGTAATATGCTCTACATTTAAAATATACGGATCTCATTGTACTTTTGATGCACAAAACAGTTCTTCCCCTGAATACGGCTTTTGCTAATAATATGAGCGGTGTATAGTATTAGCAATAAATCCAAAACTTGAGCCGTAGCAAAAGCGACCGTTCAGAGATGTTTCTTGACGGTGAGCAGTTTGTAAGAGAAAATCTACAAAGTAGTGCACATCGTATTGTAAAAAATCTTACAAGTCACAAGGGAAGATTTTAGAAAGCAATTTACATTACACAATTTGCTATAAATAATATACGAACATACCGGTCAATTCCATTGGTAAATTTGGAAATACGTAGTCAGACATTATTAGAGTAACGTTAGTTTGATTAAGGTACGCAGTGGCGTGGAATTCAGCGTTCGTAAAGTTGAACGAAAGTATGGCATTATCGGTGGTGATTTCGATAAAATTATGCTTATCGGAGCAATTTCCGTTCAATTTTCGGTTTTTGTCTACATTTATGTATACTGTGTTATTGGTGAAATGCTAGTAGATAAAAAGAAAGTAGTTTCATGAAAATTATAAAACAAGATAAATTGATACTTTAAATAATATTGTTTATTCGTTGCCTCGTGTAACAATCTTAAATTTATCAAAATCATAATCATTAGTAGGAAGTATAGGAGGTTATACAACTGTTGCCTAACACAAGCACTGGTAGACCAGCCGAAATTATGACAGAATGAGGCTTGCATTTAAAAGTTCATTCCTTTTATAATCAAATGCCGCAAAACTGAGAAACAACTCTATTAAGAATTTACTAATTTTAATAAAATACTTTTTTCTAGTGATACATATATGTATATAGTGAAAACAAGGGCATTTATTTGAGATTTAGCGGGTATTAATGAAAGGAGGTATAAGATCAATTTACAGTGTAAGTATTAATTAAGAAAGTAGTTTCTCAACCATATTCCCTTTCAAAAGTTTGGATTTGCCAATATTCAAAATCAACTTGCAGCTATTAAAGCGACAGTAGCCATTGCAAAAATGTCTTCGTGACATTCATGTAGGGACATTAAGATCAATAAACGATTTTTAACAGCGAATAGACGCTATTCTCAAATCGAATGTGACTCCTTATGAAAGGGTAATACTTATTTTATACCAAACAGTACAAAAATGTATTGAACTTTTGTCAAATCAAGCATTTTTCTTTTCTACCATGCAACATTAGCAAAATTTTAAAAAAGTATTTTTCACAAAGAATTGGTAAATTAGGTTCAGAGGAGGAAATTATCAGTCAACCATCTTTAATAAAAGGTGTATTATGTAATTAATAGGTTCCCCTTGAACTGTTTTGTCGACTGCTCGGATTTATCATCAACACCCATAGAAAAACAAGTTGTTCCTGAATACGTGAATAATAAATAACAAAGGTTTAGACAAACACACATTAATTTAAGTAAGAATGTATTCCTATTTGTTACATTGTATTTAATGTAACAAATATGTTGTGTTCGAGATAAACAACAAAAAGTAGCAATTAACTAATTGAGGCAAATATATTTGTTTGCAAATTGTCAAAATTCAACTTTCGTGTCATACTGTCTTTTAAGAAACTTAAAAGACAAACAAATGATTGAAACTCGACATTAACTAAAATATATATGACGTGCGTCATAGATATTATGCTAGAAATTATAAGATTTTACTTCAACAATGAGAAAAGTATTTCATCCTAGTGATTAATTGATAAAATCAACTACTTATATTCATTCAAGTCATTTTAGTACCAGTGAGGTAATATTTTTGCAGAATATATTTTTATTGCTAGATTTTATAAAAAATCTTAAAAATAAATAAAATCGAAATCTAAACTGGTTATTATGAGATTCCATTTACTCAAACCGTAATTTAAAGGGAAATAAAGGCTAGCATAATATGTCACGTTCAAGTATTGTAGGTACTTGTTTAAATTAAAGCGGTCACATTATTTATATGATTGGCAATAATGCCTATGTATTAAAAATTGCACATCCTATGTCGTGGCCATATTATGTAATTTATATGTCCGCCTTGATTTAATAAACTATTAAAGTAGTAAAGATTGATTTATTAATCCACAATTAATTATTAAACAATATTTGATATAAAAGGCTATTTTCTTATGGAATAAATCAACGGTTGCTTATTGGATTATTGATTTTTATTAAAAAATCAATTGTTACAATTGTTTTACAATTTATTGAAACTAATTTTACAAAAGAAATATGAAATATTTGCTTGCTGCAAATTAAATGAAATGTATAAAATTAAAAGTCCGATTTATAGAACTTTATAGAATTTATTCTATTAAATATAAATTATAAAAAAATTAAACCTACACTGCATAGGCATTCTATATTTCAAATATATATACAGCTTAAACACACAATTTTTTAAGAAGCCGCAAGGCGAAACACAAAATTGAAGAATTAATCTTTTTTTTGCTGGTAGAGACTAATAATCATATTTTGTATATATATTGAATAGTTGCTAGGTCACACAAGGCGACTTTCGCATTATATATATCATCCATTGAATGATAAATGAGTAATAATTGCCGTAAGTAGATTAAAAAAACAGGAAATGAAGACCAAGAGCAATTTCTTGTAAAGCTTTCGGGCTAACTGCCCTTCTTCAGTACATCTACAAAAATTTACAGTTCTGATTAGCACAAAAAATAGTAATGAAAATCAAATTGTTTAATGCAACTAACGGAAAGAAATATAAATAACCCAATTTCGGAACTCATATATTCACGGCAAGTGATATATGTGCTCGACATTTAATTGTTGGTCTATCATGAGTTGTCCGATCCAAAACATATAAATATATATCACTATGTTTTCCTCATGAAGATGCATAAACACCAGGCAGCATTCTATATATCCTCATCAGACTAAGAAATAGAACCGAATTATTCTCGCAATATTCAAAGTCGCTACGTATGCCCAGTCATCCAATGTGTGACGACAAACTTCAACAACGGTATACGCGTTTCGCTCTATAGTGTACAAATATATAAAATATAATTTGTTGTTACATCTGCCCTAAGACACACAATGGTGTACTCGTAAATAAATCATTATGTTTTCCTCACAACGAGGCATAAACACCAGGCAGTATTCTATATATCCTCATCAGATCGAGAAATAGAACCGAATTATTCTCGCAATATTCAAAGTCGCTACGTATGCCCAGTCATCCTATGTATGACGACAAACTTCAACAACGGTATACGCGTTTCGCTCTAACGGAGCTCATCAGTACCGTGACTTTAATAATCATCCATAGGCACCTTAACACACGCTTAAACAAGGTTACAATGTTTAAAGCTCGAAAAACAGAACTACCCTTAATCTGAATCATCAGAGGAAATTTAGCATAAGCTCTGTGCATGGCAGTGCGTATTGCGGTTTAACCATGCATCAGGCACTAAATTCTTTTTATAGAAATGCTGTTTTACAGGGATACTTTAAAGTGTACAAATATATAATATAATTTATTGCTACACCAAATTATATATATATATATATTACAAAACTGGCCTGACAAAGGCATTGATATCAAAACATCTTAATAGTTATTTGTAATGACCTGCATTTAAGTGTTTTAAATTGTAATGTGACAGCATTTGTAGTTGGCAAGTATCTCTTTAAGAATTATTTGTCTCGTTGTATTTTCAAAGAGACAAATAGTCATATAAAGAGACAAATAGTAACAAAAATAAATAAATTCAAAGGTGCAAGAATAAAGTATAATCAGAAAATTTATTTATATTCGAATTATTTATAACAAAAACACATCTTTTGTGTAGCCAAGCCTTTAATAAAAGCACATACCTCGTTTTCCTGTGTATAAGTAACGACGAAAGAAACTGCGAATTCACTCATGAAGCAAACATTAGATTCTGATGAGTACAATGTATAGTTAAGCTTTTCCGGACATTCATGTTTAGCCTAAATTAAAATAAAGTGTTAAAAAGATTAAAAGTAAATTTGAAATATTAAAATTAAATTAAACTTTAAAAGGGTGTTCAATCGATTTACAAGAGCGCATGCATCAAATTGAATATTAAGCAACTAATTGATAAGCGACAGATGCTTATAGCTTGAACAAGAATAAAGTTGTTGAGAGTATGTCGACAATATAACCGCATTAACGTTTTTAGATTATCAACGAAATTTGATGAAAATGATTGAACTATTGTAACAGAGGGTCATTTAAAAATTAAATTTACCTACTTGTAATAAGATGATTTATCGTTTCACATATACAAGATCGTTTAAAGAAATGTGAATAATGGTCTATCTTAATTAAGATCAATATTAGAAAAATGTAGTTCAATTTACGAAAACAACAATCCTCTTCTAATTCTGTGAACATCAATAAAGTGTTGTTGTGAGGTGTATATTATGTTTTTATTTTTGCATTAAAACAAAAATCTTTATTTTTATATAAAAATAAATAAATTTAATAAAAATAAATAAAAATAAAATTTTATTTATTTTTATTTCAAAAACTTTCTTTGTAAAATTTATCAACATTAATAAAATCCTAGAGACTGCTAAGCAATACAATAAAAATTAAAGAATGAACTTACAATGGCTGCGTTTATAATCGCCGCAAAATCTAAAATAAAGATATATTTAAATAATCGATATGAGATTCAATGACACATACATATACATGTTAATATCACGATCATGGTGGTCGGTTATTGCTTGCGGAAATGTTCACAAGGGTACTACTTTTCTAGAAAATTAATAAATATAATGTTAATTAATAAAAATAAATACAAATCAAAAATGATCGCTTCTATAGATTGACTACTTAAACACTAAACTTTAAAAAATAAAATCAATTAGTAAAATCTTAAATTAAAAATATAAAAAAATTAATTTTTACTAAAACACAAAGTTCAGCTAGGGGATTTTTCTATAAGATTATAACTTAGCTTCAGCTCAGAAAGTATGTTTGAGTTCGCTAAAAAGCAAAGCATCGAATGTCATTAGGACGATAAAAGATTTCATAAATAGCGAGTCCATAGCACACAATAAAATCATTTTATAATTAACATTGTATTTTCTTGATATTTTTTGAATTTTATTCGTACAAAGTGGTGTCAAATTTCTGGCGAATTATTGAATTTTATAAATGCAAATACAATTTACTTATATACCTTTAATATAGCTTAAGAATGTATTAGTGTACACAAGTGAAGTTGGATAGGATATTCTTTCTAAGTATTACAATATAACTTGTATCAATCAAAATATCTTTTTCTTACGACGGAAAGTAGCTATATTTACCGAGATATAGAAAATAAAAATAATTTAATAGTTTGGATCTTAAAACTTGTCAAAAATTAGTTGTTAATATTTTGGATTAAAGGAACAGAAGTTTACATCATGTTGGTGCGAGGAGTATAACTTTTGACAGTTGACGAGTATAATTGTGGCAGTTTTGGCATAAGGAGCTCAATTTAAATGTCTTTAATCAGGGAAAGTCCTTAATGAAAAACTAAACCCCTGATAGATCAAGACACAACAGTTGCATCTAAACAACCTATATAATGCTAAATCCACTTCAAAACCAATCTTGCACAATTCAGAATACGTGTAAATATATTCAAGTTAAATCCAGAAGACCAGTTTATTGAAGTGAAAACCAGTCATTTTATTCAGTATGCATGTAGGGATGAGGCTGATGTTCAGTATTGAGAAAATTTCTGAAATCAACATTCTCCATAGGTTGTAGAGATATTAAAAAAATCTAATGAGAATTAAAAGTATCAAAGTTGATGGTGTTACATTATTTTTTAACCTGAAAAAATTAACTGGCTCTAGATAAAAATTCTTACGTTTACGAGCAAGAAAAGGTTGCAGAATCATCGCCATTTAAGGCAAAATGTTGAATGCACAAGAGTAGCTTGTAAAAAGAAACGGGATTGGAAAATAAAATATGTTGGAAATTGAAGAGTAGGAACACCAGTATACAGGTAAAACTTATAAATGATAGTCACTTAGCACGCAAAATGTTTATACTGTGAAGTGTATAAAATTTAACAAATACATCAGTACACATAAACCTTTTAGATTTTTAAATTAAACATCGTCAATGCTCAGTTATGTCATAACGAAATGCAGTCTTTATATACACCGCAATTGGTAACAAATCCAAATATAGTTATGAACTTATGTTGCAATTTTGATATATTAATCTTCAAGCACACTTTTGGTTTAAAGTAACTAAATTACATGCACAAGATCATGATAGCTTTATTTCATTCAAACAGCGGCCAATTTCTTATATGTTGTAAGTTTGAGTGATTTGAATTCGTAACAAGTCATATAACTTATATAACCTATATAACTTATAGAGCCTATATAACTTACACAATTCAAAGAATAGACTATACTTGTCGATATAGAATTTAGTTGAATGGAATGAGGGGGATATTTTAAAGAGAAACATTGTCGGATAGTGACGGACTCCATCATGTAGAAGAACTATTCTCTAGGCATTAACAAAGTTTTGGATGAGTATCTCTCACTGCAATTATAAAGCAACTCCATCTTCCCAACCTACTTATCTTAACTGTCGGTTTAAGGATTAAGAATCTGCCAATAACGGATATGTTATAAATCTTAAATGCATCGCCAAGATCATTCAAGTTCTAAAACCCAAACTTCACTAGTGTCATTGAGCATTTGATAAACAGCTAGAGAAAGAACGTAACCGTCACAATACTTTTGACACTCGATCTAATATTTTATATATCAACATATTATGAAGAACACTGCTTTAAAAAATCCAGCATTATTTCGGTTATCTTTGATATTTCGTCTTCAAAGTATCAAGCTGACTGTTAACATTGCCGAAATGTTGCTGAGACGAGCTTATATCTAGGAACAATCAAATCCTTATATACTTAAGGACAACCCTTTGTTTACATTTATGAACCTCAATAGCGTATCCGTATGGTTATTATTTGCTGATAATACTATAATCATGTTTCCAGGAAACGAGTTTATCGATGTTATCTCTAAAGTCAGCTACTTTTTAAAGATTAAAGATTAATTCACAAATCCCACTTATTTTTTACACTTTAAATCGTATGTAGTGGTTTTTAATGCTCAATACAACAAAAAAATTAAAGAAACTACCGATATCAGTTTGAAATTTTGAACAATCACCACTTCGCTACATACAATGATTAAGAGATACCTGGTTTTCACTTTTTCAGTAAACAGGTCTTCAAGATTTGATTTGTATAAATTCATACGTATTTTGATGAACGGAACAAGATGAGTTCCGAAACGCGTTTAACATTTCTCATTTGTGAGGTTGTTCAGGTGAATCACTGGTGTACTTGATACATTATGTGCTTTTTTGCTTTCCAAAAAGTCGTTCCCACAATCGAAGATAAATGTTCATAGTTCTTAAGTCACGATGAACTATTATAACGCTTCGGTGATTACCAGTTTGACGCGTAACAATTCTTAATGGCTCGGTGCTTGTAGCGTTAGTGTTTCCCGAAGCTGTTTAAAAAAAACAAGAATAAGATGAAAACAATTAGAAAAACATTTCCTGTGACGTATGCTAGGTTACGAATTTGTTTTTAATGATCTGAAATGGTTGCTTTATAAAAATATTACTATTGCCACTTACATGTTCTATTTTAGAATATTAACGTAGCTTATGATTTAAAAATCCACCAAGCGTAATAGTAAGATCATTAATTTTTTTACTATTATTCATTCTAGCGAATTACTCACTTATTATCGCTAGGAGCTAGGTGGCGTGAATGGGTTTCCTCCTTTTTAATAAAAACTAAATAACATTAGAGAACAACGACATAGCAGTAAGACATTTACACTATGCTTACACAGGAGAACAAGAAACACTAAATTAGATTCTTATAATGGCAAAAATAGTGAAGGGTATGACATCCGAAAAATAATATGAGTGATTATTTCTAAATATTATTTTACATATTTCAAAAAGTTAAATATTGTGACTCGATGTGAGCTAAAAAGATTGGGAGAAACAAAGAATGAAATATTCACTTTCGAACTCTGAAAATATATTGATACAATCAAATATTTTGATATCTGATCGAATAGTAATAAATGTTTGTTGATCTACTACGGCTATGGAAAACAATTGGGCATACCACAGATCGTAAATAAATTAAAAAATACTTAAATAGAAAATTTACATTTAAAATCAAAATTCTATTACATCTTTAAAATTAAGAAAAAATTGGTTTCCAATATTCTTGTACGCTTATTTAATTAAATTGACAAGGTTGGCAAAAGCGTCCCAGAATTACACCTACAGTGATCCGAACGCGTATATATAATGCTAAATCCCGCCGACCCTCGCCTGCTAGGAAAAGGCAAAGAATAAGTAGCTATATATATTTCCTCATGAGGAGGCAAAAACACTAGGCAGCAATCTATATATTCTCATTAGACCAAGAAATAGAACCGAATTATTCTTGCATTATTCAAAGTCGCTACGTATGCCCAGTCATCCTATGTGTGACGACAAACTTCACAACGGTATACGCGTTTCGCTCTAACTGAACTCACCAGTACCGTGACTTTAATAACCATCCATAGGCACCTTAATACACGTTTAAGCAGTGCTAAAAGCTCGAAAAACAGAACTACCCTTAATCTGAATCATTGACACCGAATAACTGCCGAATAAAATTAGGATGATCCGGAAAGCACGTTGTTAGTTTAAAGAGGCTATGCCCATGCTACTACGTTAGCAAATTCTCGGAGATGCCTTTTTAAATATATCACAAGGCAGCCGAAACGACTGATGGTAGTTCACCCTACTGATGAGTGCTGCCGGCTACCATCAGATCGTCTAGGAGTGATAAGGAAGTCTGCTCTGCATGTAATCGAACTCCGGTTTTTGGCAAAATTTACAATTATATATATATATA
>WNNJ02002698.1:0-59784 GCA_012934845.2 Pomphorhynchus laevis
ATATTATATATTATAATATTATATATAATAATTAATGATTATAATATATACTTGGTTTCCCAAGTATAATTACACTTGGGTCATTCTAATAGCAGATATTATTTGTCTTCTAAATTGAATCATTTGTATAACAAGAGAAATCAATGAACTCACAGTTTTTTAGTAAAATATCAGTTTTAAAAGACATTGCTTATTTTTTCCTGCTCAAACATCATTTCTTAGTTTTTCTGTAATATTTTATGTATAATATATAGGATAGTAAATCCTATAAAAGCATTGGATTAACAAATAACAAGCTTACTTTTCATAAATAGATTATAATAGATAGATAATAAGCTATAGATAATTTTTTAACACAGGAAATTGTATACTGTTTATTTTAACAGCTTAGTAACATAACCACGAAAGCATCTCTTTATTGACAATGAAAAACCTAATCAGCAAGGATATATATGTTTTTTTATAATTCATGAGTTATATAGGTAAAGAATGTAGTTTCGCTTTATATTATCAGTATTTGCTAGTTCGTATAATATCATTACTTATGAAAATATCATTACTTATTGACAAAGAGAAAGAAAAACTAACTTCGTAAGAAGGACATTGCGTATACTGTAGAGTATATTTTATCTTGCCACAATTTCCTTGTGATAAATGCGATAAGCCAATCAACAAATTCACGAGAAAAATGACAATCAAAACTGCTTTAACTTTATATGCTATGGTTATCGATTTTAACGAAATGAAATTTATTCAGTCTGCTTTCTTTGTCCGCTTTATCGCTAAGCACTCGTTTCGATCACCATTGGTATAATAGCAAACGCTGTTTGCGATACATTTTATTAATTGCAATACATTTTAGTAATTGAAACTGTATTTGTAACTATTTTTTGTCGAACACTGACTGTGCATATTAAAATTATACACATTAAAACATCCAATAATGCTGATAATAACGATCGCCGCATATATGATAACATTTTTAAATGAATAAAATTTAAATTATTTTCAATGCTTCGAAGCATTGCCAATGTTTATTATCATCATCAGCAATTGTAAAAAGATATTCAAATCATAAGTTTTGATTTTATGGTCTACTGTAAATTTGTATGATATTTAATACTATGAAGTTTGGATGATAATAACGGATAAAATGCTAATACTAAAGCATTCTAATAGACTGATATATATACTGCACTTAAATAAAAACATTTTAATGAACTGCAATTTAATGAACATGGTAATAAACTGTAGCAGTTAGTGTAATTAGATGAATAACCAAATCATATCAGTTAATTGAGTCTACGTATTTTATATTATTTATAAATTGAAAAATAATGCTAATTAAAAATTAGAAAATTAAATAATAATTAAAATTTAAATTTAAAATTTAAAATTGAAGTTTAAAATACAAATAATACGTAATTTAGTTACTTATATATGTTACTTTGATAATCTAATTAATCACGAAAGCTTAAATACATTTAAGATAAAAAAATAAAGATTACATATATCTGATCAAATCTAAAATTAAATAATAACAACGAAATATAAATTAAACATAAAATTAATCAAGATATGTATTTAGAACTTCAAAGTTAAAGAATTACAATGTAATAAAAGTAATGATAAGGCTAATAATAACTCAGTTTTTAGAATTAAAACTTCATTGTAATATACTGATGAAATATTTTAATTTTAATGCTTTAAATTCAAACGTAGCATATGCAAGTAATGTATTGAGTTAGGAAACAACCATTACCAGTAAAACTATTCTACATTAAATAAAAAAGTATAATGATAGAATCAGAACAAAATGAAGTTTTATTAATTTTAAATACGAAACAAAATAAAACATACAAATGAAAGATTTTAATAATACGTAGTTTTTTATCAAAATAAGTAATATAGTAACTTAAATTGTTACTTTGATAATCTAATTAACCAGGAAAGTTTAAATACATCTCAGATGAACAATTTGAAATATTATTTATGTGATGAAATCAAACATTAATCAAAATAAATAGCAATTATAAATAAGACTAATGATAGAATCAGAACAAAATGAAGTTTTATTAATTTTAAATACGAAACGAAATAAAAACATAAAAATCTAGGTTTACATCCAGTGTTTTTAAATCAGATTAGTTAACTGAATTTTTAATTAATATTAAATTAAAATTTAATATTGAAATTTAAAATAAAAGTCAATATTAATAAATTATCTAAAAATCAATAATTCAATATAATTTAATATTATTGATGAAAACAGGTTGTAACTAATTTATGAAGAACAGCAATTCAACTTTATTTAATTCAACGTTTGAAAAAGTTAAATTTATCACATCACATTTCTTGTGCATAAAAATAATATTAGGTTAACTGTAAAGAGCCGATATCTACTAATATTAATGGTTATTGTGGAATAATGCTCTAAATAAAACGGTAAAACAGTTTTTCGAGGACATCATAACTCCTTGTGACATTTCTAAAACAATCGGGTAATTATATGTAGCATAATGAATCAAGTCATTAATCCTTCATGGGTTTCAATGTGACAGATTATATCAGGAGTGGCCAACCCAAATAATCATTTGGGACACTTTGAAAATGCGTTATTACAACGCGGGCCACATTTAAAATTATAAATTCCTATAATATATTTGGATAAATGCATTTCGAGTAAAAAAATGAAAGATAATGAGATGTTATTATTGAGTATATTATATTTACATGCAAACATGTTCTTTATGTAATAACTTAACTACTAGAAACCAAAAATTTTTCAAGACATCGCATGTAATAGACTATTCAGAGATAAGAAGTCTCGGTATATGATAGATATTTGTATTTTCCACAATTCGGCGACTTCTTACTAACTTATTATGTCCAACTCTTACGATTATCACGAGAAACAAAAAATAGTCAATTATGGTAGGCGGGAGTAACTTATATCGAAAGATCTATATTTGTATATAATATATAATATAATATATTATATAATATATCTATATAATATATCTAATATTTCATTTATTCGTAATATCGTTACTTCGTAGAGTAAGCAAGGGCGTTGATGTTATTCTAAGCCGTATCGCTGCTAAAATGGCATTAAAAGATAATTAATACAATGAATGTATTAACAAATAAAGGATTATATTGCATTTCAAATTGGCAAGATTAATTCCAAATAATTAATTCCAAATAATTAATTAATTCCAAATAATTTATTTAATTCCAAATCAATGGTCATACGAGCATCCGATAACTCACAACAGTCGAACCTCGACAACTAACCTCAAATCATTTTTATTACAATTGTAATAGAAATGTAATACATATGGACCGTTATGCGTTTGCTAAACCGATCCGTCGTCGAGTGATGGGTTCGATTTGGGTCTCGTATATTATCAGTTACTCTCCTCGTGGTGCAGTCTGGGAAACACCTGAATATTCAGGCAACTAAATAACTAACCTTGTATAACCTTGTAAACTAGCCATACGGCTTGTATCATCCGTAAGGCTAGTTTATTGATGGACTAGCTAGAATTTATTTTATGAATCCAACAATGGACTAATCTTAAGAAAGCGGAAGAGGGTCAATGAGGTCTTGTTTCTTCACAACAGAAGATATTGAACCATCAGATGATATTGGAGACAGCAAAGATCTGAACAAAATTCTATTGCAAGAAATGATATTGGATTACTAAAAAATGTAGGGGCAGCGAATAATTGACTGAAAAGACAACGACAATTACAATGACGACAAGAAACAAGTTAATTGATCAAAATCAAATCGATGGACAGCTCACCACTGACAGGAGAATTTACCAACGTTGGGTGCCTTGCAATCGGGCAGTTGCGTAGAATAGGGGAATCAAACGTCATCGCTCATTGCAATAGACTAGTCTAGCTGCAGGAACGTGGAACGTTATCTCGTTAACGGGGAAATAACTAGATCTAGTGAGGGATGTAAATCGCTCCGGTCTTGAAGTATTTAGAGTTACTTTTATTCATTATTTTGGTCCCGGTACTCAGCTTTTCGATCAACGTTGGAATATGCACTATTCGGGAGTAGACACGGGAAAGCGTCGACAGGCGAGTGTGGGAATACTCACTAACCCCGGTTGTTGTTAACTTCAGAAAAGTTTTGCGGAGTAAATGAAATGTTGGTGTCTATGAGACCTGTAGTCAAAGGAGGAAAGGGGTTAATTGTTGTGTGCTTATGCATCCAACACTAGCTTAGAATACACTGCTATTGTAGATGATTTTCAGAATTTACTTGATAATAGACCTGCGGGTGATTCTCTCATTTTATTGGGCGACTTCAATTATCACGTTTGCAATGATTGTGCTACCTGGAAAATAGTAGTAGGAAAGAACGGAACCTCCGATCTGAACGCGAGTAATGTGGAGTTATTGCATTTCTGTTCTCGTAACAATTTGTCAATAACCAACACGCTATTCGAACATAAAGATATCTACCGATGCACATAGAATCATGATACTCTTAGTTAACGATCAATGTTTGATTTTGTAATCGTATCATCTAATTTGCGACGATATTTCCTGGACACGTGTGTGAATAAAGGGATATACTGCCAACCGACAATTACCTTATAGTTAGTAAGATTCGCTGGCAAAGTAGGTAACTAGACAGACCCAGGATACCTAAGCGTAGTGTTACGGTTCGTTTGGAACGTCTGGAAGAGGTTTCTGTGAGAGAAGTCTTTACTAACTATATCCTGGGACTTTGCACAATTGGGAGAAGGGGTGGAGCATATCGAACAGGAATAGTCGATTTTCAAAACTTCGCTTGACAAAGTAACTTCGAAGAGCTTTAGTTTGGACTGAAGATTGTAGGTCCATGTTGTTGAGGCAATCCTCGAACTGCTCTGTGGACCCCAGTAGTAAGAGCTGCCGTTCAACAAAATACAGTGGTTTATAAGGCAATCTTGTCTGCCTTACAACAAGTTATTTTATAGTACTACGCTGAAAGAATTTCAGCTTAATATTTATCGACTATTTTCTTTTTCTATATCCATGATGTCGGGTTGTTTTATTAAGTGGGCGACTTGGATCCTGATAAATTTGATCTGTGTTTGCTCCATATGCATAATCAGTTATTAATTGAATGAAAATCAGTCAATTAATTGACTACAACCTGAAACGTTTTATATATTGCCCAAGATTCACAAAGACTGCATTCATGTATTTAATCGACCAATTATAAGTAATTTGGTATGGTGACATAACATGTATCAAAGATTATTCATGCCAAATTACGTCCACTATTACAGTACGTTAACAGCTACCTGGAAAGTACTGACAATTTCTTACGAACATTTGAGTCATTGAAACAAGACATTCAAAATAATGCAATGAAAGTAAATTTAGACGTAGATAGCCTGTATACAAACATCAATCATACTCAAGGAATCCAGGTATGCCGGTTTTTGTATAGATAAAGATGACTGGAGCAATAAATATAAGGAAGATACGTGTGAGCTCATCTAAATTGTGCTTGAAAATAATTATTTTAATCTTCGGATGAGTTATTTTATCAGCAACACAGAACAGCTATAAAATCGTTCATGGCACCGACGTACGCCATACTTGCTCTTGTATATGATGAAACACAGATCAGTGACAAATAGACGAACCCTTTTTGGGGCACAACCTTTCTTTCAAAATTGTAGATGCTGACGACTTAACATACCTCCATTGCAATGGGTGCCAACTTTGAGGGCACTGGTCCTCGAACTGTACTAGACCCCATACGTGTGGGGTTTGCAGCTCTTCTGAAGTCCATGAGGGGAAATGTGCTCTCCACCCTCTATGTTCCAATTGTGATAGCCAGCACCCGGCCTGGTCTAGAAGATGTTCTATCTTCAAAGAATACAAATTAAGGTATTGTGGGGCACCGGCCAAACCGGCCCACTTTGCCGCTGCCAACTTATCCAATTCAACCGGTTCTTGTATGACGGACACCGATATTATCAAACTTGTTGACGCAAGATTACATATATACAAACACGAGATTCGAGCCTTAACTAATCATCTGATAGCGAAATTCGAGAAGTCCCGTTCACCTCTATCGACTATTCTTACCACTTCAAGTCCCCGTTCTAAGAAGAGTACTCTTCTAAACAAAAGCTGGCTTTCTTGAAGTTGGCAAAGAAAGATGATATCTACCGGGAGTTGTTGGCCTCAAAGGGAGATAAAGACAATGCCGGTGGGCAAGTGTCTTCTCCTGGTAAGGCTGGGAGTGAGAAGGGCAACTTTCTCTCTCCTAGTTCCTGCTAGGAGGTAGGCATCCCACTCCAGCTGTCGTAACACAATGCAAAGTAGTCAAGAGCCTTTTTCACTGAATATACTTCAGTGGAATTCGGGAGGTGCTTCTGCCCTTAGCCTTCTATCTGGTAGAGATGCGGATGTTATAGTCCTTCAGGAGACGCAGTCTATCCGTATCCCCCAGGAAATTACTCGATTTATCCCAAAGCACATCTGTTCCCACTATACTCCGTATAGAACCCACCTCAATCCTCTTCTTCTCAAGGACTCTTGACCCTAGTTAAGTGCTCATTAAGGTCCTCCATCCGATTAAATTACTCGTGTCCAGCCCTGCCTTGTTTAGCTATATCACTTTGTAAGAATGGTAAACGTATTAGTATAGCCAATATCTATATTAGGCGAGAGGAAATTCACAAGAACCGTGAGCTCCTGGACCGTATTTGGGGTAGTGGCCATTACATGTTACTCGTTAACTTCAACAACAGAACTGGTCGTTAGATTAATACAGCACTCCGCAGAGCCATGAACAACTACCTTATTCATAAACCATCGTCCCCCACCTTTCATTGCTCAACAACTAATTCACTCCTTGACATATTTCTGCTTCATAATATGTGGTTGTTGAAACCCATCTGTACTGAGCAGTCGCGCCAAAAACAGACCACCTCTCATGACCTAATTCGTTGGCGGATAGAGGAAGATAAGTTGCTTATAAGAAGATATCACTTTGACCCCATCAGAGTGGCTTTCTTTCAGGCAGCTATCCAACTCTTCCCCAAAATTGATAATGAGAGTTTGACCGAATTTAATTCCTACCTCTCATCGCAAGCTACCGCGATACTATCGACTACCTATAAAGGTCGCATATACAATCCCACTCCAACAAAACTCAAGGTTCTGGCTAAAATGCTACACCTTCCCAATGTCTCTGTTTCCGTTAGGCAGGCCCTCTCGAATGAATACTGGAGAACTAGATATAGGTTTTAGCTGAGCAGGGATAAGGCGAGCATTGCTCACCTTAACCTTTATCAGTCTTCCTTCTGGAAGATTTTCAAGAAGGAGAAGTTTGTCTGTTGGAAGGATAGAGCTTTAGGCTAGATTGGTTGTATAGGCCTTGATAATGTTTTGAAGGAGTTACTATCCCTACATAATTATAGAGCCACTCAATCACCCCAACCAATCCCGCCTTGGGGTGACTTCAGGATCAGGGACTTATCTGTTACAGATATCCTTAACTCCTGGGGGCCACTTTCGGGCACCTCTAAATCCGTCGCTCCACTATCTTCTCGAGTCTGTCAGCTTTTGACAGCCGATCAAAGAAGAGAAGTGGCCGTCACAATGCTTTTAGCCTCACCATCCGATGTTGCTGGCATCAATATTAGTCGTAGAATTTTTGACCCAAGCGTAGTCCGATTTCATGCCCTAAAGATCTGCTGCATTTGACCTCATTTCCATTCCCTTTGTTATTTCCTCTCTCAGGTCACTCGGGTTGCCTGCGAGAATTGTTAACAGGGTGGAGATATTGTTGTACACCAAGCGGTTCTACTATGAAGACGACCCTGATGCGCGTCAGTTCTACCCTATTACGGGTGTGCCTCAAGGATCCCCACTTTCTCCTATCTTATATCTTGCTGTCTCCATTGTTCTATTCAAGAATTTTAAACGTAATCAACATTTAGTGGTATACGCTGATGATACCACGGCCCTGTTCTTTGGACGCAGGTGCAAAGATGTCACCTGAAACATCAGCCGTTTCTTTTTAAGATTAACAGACCAGCTGACCTTATCCAATCTTATTTTAAATTCATCCAAATCGCAGGTGATTGTCTTTCATGGCACCCTGCGACAAATTAAAATTAAAGAAACTACCACTCTCAGCTCTATCTTCCATATTGACTAATCAACCACTCCCTACCTTCACAAGTCGAGTAAAATACCTGGGGTTCACTGTTACGGTGAACTGGTCGGCGAAAGCTGACCTGGATAGACTTAAACGTATCCTGAAGAAAGCTAGGTGGGCCCTGAAACGGGCTCAGCATCTGTCGTTGAATGGGAAAACCCAAGTGCGCCTCTGGGGTACTTGGGCTATCTCGGGATTAGCCTTTTTTTCGAGAGAACGTCCTCCAGAGCAAAGACTAAGGTTTCTCAAGCTCCTCATCTTGCGATTACCGAGCATAGTCTGCCTCGATTGGACTCTTTGGGGGAGGTGAAAGACTCTGGATGGTTCAGTCGAAGATCAGCGTGTTGGATTGGCCGGAGGGATCAGATCCCGCTGAACCTGAGGCCGTGACATCATTATGAAGACTAAATGTTGTTAGGAGTTGTCTTATCTGAACTGCAGTTGTTTTTCTAATGTCTCTTTTCGGTTTTTTTAGTGGTTGCTAGTAATTTATTTAAGAAATTCCTTATTATTACAAATGGAAGAACAATATAATGATGATAAAAAGGTACATATATGACATCATAATAACATGGACAGGCACACATTAACAACTTAAAAATTGGAAGTTAAAATAAGAGAGCATAAGTAGACTCAAACTGACACTGGAAGTCAAGCAAAGATACTACCATTGTGATTTTATTGACGTTACAATTCGAAGGAATTAAAAAAGAAAATGGTTTACGGAGCCATATCGAAAAGCGTCCTCTAAAAGTATGTGATACACTACCTCCAATGTTCCCGTCATTCAGAAAAAAATGATAATAAGAAATGAATTATTGCGAATATGCAATATCACGAGTGACCAGAGTCTGAGAGATATTCATCTTGCTAAATTAATTTCTGATTTCAAAATACGCGGCTATCCACACAAATTAGTGTATAGTATAATCGAAAAATCCACAATTATGGAACGGGAAGATATTCTAAAGCTGAGAACAGAATCCAGTAAGTCTAAGCCTGCTGCATGCATCGAATATAATCCTGCCTTACATAAAATACTTAAGATTATTCGTTATGCTCACAAAAAACTACTGGAGTATCTTCAAGTGGCAGTCTATAAACCAAATGCATTTTTTAAATATTCTAGAGCACTGATAAATGAACTTGTTCATTTAAATGTCATTATCAAGCCGATAAAAGTCACAAAACACTAAGATGGGAACCATCCAGTGTAAAGAAGCTAGATGATGTAAATGTTGTAAAAATATCGAAGAATCAAACGCTAACGTTTCTACAACAACAGGATTAGAATGCACAGCTCGGAATTTATTTGACTGCAATACACCACACGCTATTTATGCAGCTACATGTACGATATGCGGAGTACAATATGTAGGCGGGACAGGAAATAGCTTAAAAGGAAACGATTGAACAATAGAAAAAGTGACAGAAAATATCTTTGTAGTGATCGGGATGCCATCACATTAAAATTAAAAACATAATAACGAAGATGTTTTTCAATACAAAATGCTAGATAGCTGTGAAGATTTCAAAGAACGTAAAGCAAAATAAATGAAGTTGATTGGACAATTAATTACTGATTATCCATATGAAACAAACACAAATCATATTTACAGCTTCAGGACCCCCACTTCGAAAACCACCCGACATCATGAATCCAGGAAGAGAAATTAGTTGATAAATATTAAGTATAAATAATAATGGACATTACTGGTTATTAGAAACCATTGAAATCCATTAACAATCAAATCCCTAGACCGATTTCCGCTTATTAAGCCTCATCAATAGTTCAGATCTTCATGGCGTTAAGAATGATGTCCAGATTTTAAGAGTGATTTTTTACTAATTTGTAGCTAATATTACAGCTAGTATCACTGTTACACAAGGATTAGCATTTAAGAAAAATGCCCAAATAGCATTCGTTTTTTATTTTAATGCTGTAAATAGTATTCATAATCCACGAATGCACGCTTACAGTTTCTGCCATTTTGACTTTAAAATGTGGTCAACGCACAAAAATACAATTTTATTTGCGAAACTTTAATTTATTAAGGTACGCTAATCATCTTCTTAGCTGTAAAATAAATATTTTTTAATCAAAAATTAAATGCTTTATAAATACTACTTAGAACCAATAAAAAATCCTTTCCTTAATATTGTAAAATGCTAAAATAAGTTGCAAATTGTAATAAAATAAAAGTTAACAATAGATTGTTAATACTTTGTTAGATGCATTTAAACGCGATAATAGTTTCAGATAGTTTAATATATAAAAGACGTTTCAGCTAGTTTTATAATCTATTAGTTTCACCTACCTTTAAAGTATTTCAAGAATTGTAATTCACAGTCGTCATTCCACATTCACATTAACGCGTATGAATCAAAAATTTATGTCAAATTAAAGTTAATTTGACATTTTAAAATTCCATTTCATTCAGTACTTCGACTGTATCTATTTAAAATTAAAAAATGTCAAGTATTTTATATTATTAGTATGTAACTTGAGATGACACGTCTGTTTTAGCCTTATGGCCTTAACTGTTTATGATAAGAATGTAAAGGATGCGTTTAAATAGCAAACTGAATTGGAAGTATTGCTGAAGAATGAAACCATTTGGAAGTATTTCATTCGCGTTATTAAATAGTTACGCATTATTAAAAGTTATACACTTTATACTACGGAAATTGAGAATGGACTTAAAGCTACAAACTCAATATCCCATATCATTCGGAACTTTAGAACAGAGATAATTGTCTAATCGAATACTTGCAACCCATTGTTGCATATAGATCAATTTGTTTTGTAAACGTTACAGTTACGACATACAATAATATTTGGAAATAAGCACTCCTTTTGCGAGATAATATAATATATAATAATTTTCAATATTTTTAATATTATTATTTAAATATTATTGTATTATTATACAATATATTGTATAATATTATTTATATAATTATATATTATTTCTACAACGAGAAAGTTGACTGGATAACTGCAATCCGTGGTGAAGTTAAGTGGACCTGACTTATTCAGATTCTCTAAGAATATCCGTAGAGCATCCTCACCATGTGACCAAATTACAAAAATATCGTAAATATATCATTTTCAATAATGGTTTATTTTGCTGTATTACAAAAAATTGATTTTTATATGTATGCATGTATAACTTGGCATAGCTGGATGTCATATGTGTACCCGTGGCGGTTCAACAAAGTTGATGATAAGGTGTTTTTTAAAATCCAAATACATCCTTATTCAAAACTATTTGTAAACCTTCGATAATCATCCACCCATTTTATCCTCAATACCGGCTTCTTTAATGGTTAGCCACACATACATTAATCCTTGTTCGGACCAAATATATTTGTGACTTACCATTTTTCATGGCTTCATCTAAAAAGCGAGGTAAGTATTTTGTCGAAGTGTTGATGTTACTTACGATTGGTTTCCCTCTAAACAGCTTCTAATTTTATATATTTTAGGTAGCATGTAAAAGATGTCGTGTTTTTCCGTATTTCTAATAGATATCCATTCAGCGTTTTGTCCATCTAAGAGTCCTAGTGCTTGATATTTTAATATGTAGTCCACTATTATGTTCTTTATCTCTTCCATAATGTTTTTATCACTCTTCACGTACGCTTCTGAGTTAAGCTGTCGTAAGCCCTCCTTGATGTAATCGCTTCTATACCATACGACTAATTGTCTTCATTTATAAGCTTTTCTAATAACATAGCTCTCGTCGTCAACCCCCTCCAATATACCCAAATGTTCTTTTAGGATTATATTGCTTATGAAGTCAGAATTAGGAGGTTGTCCAGAATAATTTATTTTGACGAATTGTTTCAACTCCGATATGGCGTGTAATTTATCGTGTGTATTCTCGTGATCCGCAAACACCTTCCGACATATTTAATTGTTTCAGTGACATTATAAAGTTGGAACTCGCGGCTTCCCACATTGAATTGAATCCATGTAAAAGCACTTGTTTCTGTTATTGAGATAATTGAATATCAATCAATATAATACACTAATTTAATGTATCATATAAGCAATTGACAGAATTGGAGTAAGCTAATTAATTGAGTTACAAATAAAAAAGTTTGATATCGTTTATTTTAGCTTGTCACGCTTGTTAGTAAAACTAATTAGAACTTCCTCTTATTCGTAATTTAATTTAGGAATTTTGACAATGTAGCAGTACACTTTAGAATTTTCGATTGAAGTTTAGCTGATTTGTTTCTTGATTTAAACAATTAACTACAAGTCAAGTAAAACAAATAATGGTTTGAAACAAATTTGCAAGGTCGTATATATAAGTGAATGTTTTATCAAATTGAAAATTTAATTGAATATAAAGTCAATTTCATATATTACATGCTTGGCAAAAATTACCCTAGTGCTTTTACTATTTATGAAAATGCAGGCAATATATTATTCACAGTTTAAATAAGAAATATGATTGCATTGTGGTCAACTGTGCTGAATGATAATTGAATTTACAGTATCAAATCAGCTGAATGAAATAACAATTTTTTATTCACAATAAAAAATTAAATTTAAAAATTGCGATGATATAATAATCCGAAGTTTAATTAAACCAATATGGACATACAATAGGCATGTTTTTAATTAAGAGTAAGATATAGCTTGAATGAAACGCCGCTTTGATATGATGTTTCACTAGGTTGCATCAAACTAGCATAACAACAGAGCAAATATAAATATAAAATCGATAGACTGATAGATAACTATGCGTTAATCTAACTGGAAAATTATTCAATTCATTTGAGGTTATACCAAGTTAAGTTTTAAATAATAATTCAAAACTTATTTGAATTATTTAAATTTATTTTTTTGTAAACTTTCAATAGCGATTTGCTATTCGCGTAAGTTTCATCTAAATTAAAAAAAAGCTGATCAAAAACAAAAAAGTTTTAAAAACTTGAACAATACAGCTCACCTTTCACTATTATGGTTTTGTATTTTGAAGAATTTAAAGGCAATCAATAGGCAATAAGTTATTAGATGGATGGAGCGTAGGAATTTTGAAACACTAATAATGTGGTGGTTGTAGTAATAGACCATAGAGCACTAGGTGTCAGTGATACGTACAGGAATAGAAAGGACGCACGACGGTATTTGTCATGCGAACGAATTTATTGTGGATCTCACTTGTTATTATTTTGATGGCATAAACTGCGACGACGATATAAGACAGTTTTAGATAGACTGGATTGTAAAATATGTCGATCGCCGTTTCCTACTAGTGTTGATAATAACTTAACTCCTCCTTGAATACGCACTTATGTATATTCTGTCATTGTTCACATTCTTCAACTTACAGTAATGATGATATAGCAGTAGTTTGCTCATTGCCTCATCCTATATTTGTGTTAGTAGTACCTATACAAATTATTGTGCAATTTGCTCAGTTCAAAATACAACCGATGCGCAATTGTGCTTTTGGTGTACTGTATTAAATACATATTTAACTGCTGCGTATAGTACACACCCAGCGAACGAGATCAAGTAGCGCATGAGGACATTTAAATATATTATATATGTGCTATAATAGAATTCAATTTGGAGCTTTGGTTTTACTTTTGACTTGTGAAGAACATTCAAAGAGATAACAGTAAAATAGAAGAAAGGTCTTTACTTGAGCATATTTGAGTATGACTTTGGATTTGTGTATGCGATGCTGAATTCGTAGGTACTGTCCTCTCGATAACGACAAAGATATTTTTTGCAAATAAGACGAAGGATGATAAACAGATAAAAATATTATCACTTTAATACATGCAAATAAAGAAAAATGTGCTAAACGAGTAAGAATTAGGACTTTGAAAATAAATAGGTCTGCGATTTCATTGTTCAATGTAGAATACTGCTTAATTTATACAAATAGAAAACAACAAAGAACCTTGCAAAATGGTAGGCAATGATAACGAGAACATTATAGCTTACCAATAGAATAGCCTTAGTGCTCTTAAGTTGAGATTATTTAATCAAACACATGTTGATCGATTAGCTAAAATAGTTATGAGAAAATATTAAATCCATTTAAATTTACCTGTTTAGTAGAATTAATGTATTTGTTTAGCATACGGACATCTGGACATGCAAGTAGCTACGTGAACTTAAACATAAAAATACTTGTAATATATTTTTGGTAGATTATTAATAGATTAATTAATTATTAATTAATTAATAATTAATTATCTATTAATTAATTATTAATAGATTAAATCAGATTTATGATCATGCTCGCTGCGGTCATGGTATAGAAAGCGCCATCCCGTGATTGTACTTTAATCCGGGAGTCGAGAATTCTCATCAGGACATGTTCAATCAAAATCAAAATGCAGGGTAGGAGATGAGCACAACATCTACGAACTATGGATTTTTCCTGGATTTTTTTTCGTATTGAACAAGACAAGAGAGATTCATAGACAAATAATCACAGACTATTAAAACGACCCCACACCGGTAAAGTATCTATTGAGGACGTAATAGACCAGAGTACATCGGAGATACATCGAAAATTTCATCGCCATGCCAAAACGTAAAATATTTAATAATACGTAAAATCTCCAGGCATCGAATCCTTCTTCGTATCTGAAAGACTTGATAGTCATAAAGAGTGTCCTATGATTTGCGAATGTTTTTTTCAGATAACGCTTTATTAAATGGTAAATAAGTCAACAGTTTCGTTCCTGTCTCTTTTGATTTTATTGAAATGTTTTTATCATATATTTATAGAATCATATAATTAAATTTTCCACTTTTATAGAATTTTTTACTTTTATGAAATTTTCGTTACTTTATGAAATCTCGTAATTGAACTTTACTTATCTCTTTCGATTTATCGAAATGTTTTATATTTGGTTGCTTTAATATAATATCGTAATCATTATTTTTCTTAGCAGCAGAATATTCATCTCTACTACACATCCTTCTTGAACTAAGGCCTCTTAAATCTTTTAACTTATGGTTGATGTTATGGTGTAGATACATATTGTCGAATTCTGTTTATTTTGTATAATATAATCGACCATAGTTATATTTTTAGAAAGATGCTGAGATACAGAAAATTTACACAATTACAGTAAAGAGATGTTAATATTTTTAAAGATCCATATCTATTAAGATTGTCCAACAATTATTTAAGCTGCGATTCAACATGCAGCATACCATGATATCATAATATCTTAAAAAGTGCGGGTGTTTAAATTCACATGTATCCATCAACACATTTTAAATTAAATTAAAGGATTTCTCACCGTATAGCCCTTATCCCCCTCAATCAATCACGTTGTGGGGAGTACAAGCTACTGATGAAAGCCAATTAGCTCAAAACGGTGAGTTTGTCATTTGCGACAATCTCATCGTAGCATTTCTTTCGTGGTGCTGGCAAGTTGATACTTAATATGGTGTTTTTAACTTCACAAATAATTCAACAACTTTCATATTTATTATAAACAAAATGACTGCTAATTTAGCAAATTACATATTTGTAAACTATATTATGAACTGACTTTCAACTTGCTGTTGATGGTTAATATTAAAACTAAATGTATTTTAAAATATTACAAAATATTACAAAATATTTTTTCGAAGCTACGACTACAAATTCGATCTGTACATTGTGTTTTTGAATAAACACTTGTAATATTATTGTAAAATTAACAAAATCTTTGAAATAGATATTATTGGTAAATAAAATATGAATATATTGATTATTAATAAAATTTGAACAAATTGAAATGTTATACTGTAAAATAGAATTCATTATCACATTATTCAAACGTAATTCATCATTATCGTTAAGAAAGCATCCTACTTTCTTTAAGTCGTAACATATCATACATTTATAAAAACAAGATTAAGATAATAAAAATTGCTACTGCATTTTTGGAGGTAAAGATTTATAGATATTTAGAAAATGATGTTATTTTCAATTTTGAATAAATTTAAAATATAACAGTCAAATATGTTTACATCTGCACATACATGTTCAATGCTGAAATTACACTTTAAGAAGTTATTCGTAAATGAAAAATTTATGTTCACTATATAATAATTTTGCTATCAAATTATTTATTCAAAATGCTATTTGTTGATATTTAAAATTCTTGAATGAAATATTATGCCGATTTAAAATTAAATTTACCATTAAATCAATTCTTTAGAATTGACTTTTATCGTTACTATTTTCGTCAAATTGTCAAAAATTCAAACACTCACATTCTGCTGATCTCGTAATATGATTGTTCTAATTTGTATGGAATAAAACATCAAAAATATCTTTTCTGTGAATGTGTTTCTTATTACATAACATGGATTTAAATAAAAAATTTCACGCTTTTGGCATTCTTCCGTGCCTGATAAAACTATTTTGTTTAGGTTGCTTTCCTGCTCAACGCTATATCATATTAGTTCTTACTGTGATCACCACAAATACAATTTGTTGCTATAATAGAAAGCAATAGGATATGTAAAATGCAACAAATGCTCAAACATTCGTAATAGAGACAGCAATTTAGTGCTGCGGATGGAGTGTTTTTGTAGTCTGCGTTGTTAAGCTCCTATTTATAAATAGTGTATACATAGATGGTAAAGTGGAAAAGGCATTGACTGCCATATAATTTAGAAGAAAAGAGTAGGTAGAGTAAAACATACTGCCTAAATACTAAGCACAAAATACATCCTTTACTACATGATAGTTTAAAGGTTCAGTGATATGCACGATTAGGAAGCTATAATTAAACATATATGTGGATTAGTCCTGCTGTTTACACTAGAAACAATTATATATTTTTCAAAAGTTAATGATAATAGGAGTAATGGAAATTAACTCATAATATTATGTATACAATAATTTTTTAAATACGATAAAATCTAATTAAATAGTAAGGTATAGTATTTAAAATAATACGCCAATAGCACATTTATTTCAAACGCTTATGGTATAATTTTATTAATACTTATTATTTTTGCCGATCTACCAAAACTAAATATAGGATAAAAGCAGCTTGATTGTTTAACTATTTTGTAAATTTATTATTAAACTTTAAATATTTAAAAGGTTTTAGCTAATACAAAATGTACATTCCAAATTGGACATTGTTAAAGCTAATACAAAAATGAATGTTGGATGAGGATCACTCAACTGCTATATTTACAATTAAATTGAATAAAAGACTTTTTGTCTAACATTTGCAAATTTAATCGAAATCATTTCTAACTTTAAATTAAATCAGAGTTAATAAAGGAAGGTACAACTTTGAATTTGAAAACCTACCTATATTTGAAATTACTTTTAATCCTGAAATAAATCATCTAGAGTTTGTTTCCTTATTTGCTTTAGTTGCAAAATTAAATTTGCAAAATGGCATTCATTTTGCAGAAAGGCTTCATTAAATAAAATGAATGCCTAATCATCTACAGTTTGTTTCCTTATCTATTAAAGTAGAAATATTAAATTTGCGAAATGGCATTCATTTTGCAGAAAGGCATTCATTCAAAGGCATTCTCATTCAATCTAATTGTCAATACAGCAGACGAGCTGAATGATTAACCAACATTAAAAGGACCGATAAGTAAAACGTTTGTATTATATCAGTAACTACTGATGAGACCCATCAGTGCTAAAATGTGGCTTATTAAAAATACCGTAATGTTTGCTCAAAATAGAATTTAGGCAACATTGAGGATAAAGTCAACACAATTTCAATTACAAAAATGTACTTCCATTTGTAGTACACGATCAAATTATTTAGGTGTTTAATAACCCTTTTTAATGTTTTTCAATAAACATATTATAACTCAATTCGTCTTTGATCGATGACAACATGATCGAAATTTTACGAAAGCACTTGAAGGTTATTATTGCAAGAAAAATACTTAGCATTGAGCAAGTGTAATATTTCGCTAACTTTTGTTAGCATCAGCAGAAAAAAAGTATTTTTTTTCTGATGATGCTAACAGAAGTTAGCTTAATGTTAAAATTAAAAGTTTTTTTATGTTGATCCTGCTCCGAAAATTCAATAAATTAATAATAACATATGCAACCTCACATTAATATTTAAATCACCCTAACAATAATATATTTTTTATTACGAAGTAGTTGTGTTTTAATCCAAAGGGCAAACCGTTTGTGGCTTCGCTAATATAAAGGAACCGGCAGTGAATAATGTGTCGTTGCAATAGAAAATGTAAAACTTAAAATTATATAATCGAACCCAAATACACCCAATCAAAAGTATTAATTTTGATAGATGAACATATAAATTTTATAATAGATGTAAAATAGAAATTTTCTAATAAATGTAAAATATAAATTTACTCTAATACTTTCTCATCTGAAATATCCGTTATGCCATCGGGATTCAAATTATTTTACTCGTAAACCTGGTATAATAGCAGAGCCTAATAAAGACATATAACGGTACTTTTTATAATGTTCTAATTCTTTGTGCGAATAACTCATGAATATATTTATGAATAGAGTATTTTTACATATAAAATATATTTTGCATTTCTCTAAAGTTAGAACGGAAAAGGATGAAAACGTTCAATTCTCAATTAAAAATTGTTAATATTTTAGGTGTATTGAACACTACATTGTTCAACTTTCTTATAAAGATAAAAATGCATCCAATATAGTGACTAAATAGATTTCCAATTAAGTATACAAACTTCGAACATATTTTTATTTATACATAATTAATTACAGTTACGGAAGAATACTCGAAAGAGTTAAAACGTCAAATAAAAATCGTTTCTATATATAAAGACAGGTAAAGAAAAGCACTTCAGTCAAATTCATGTGTAATCACATTGCAATGTTTTTGCTGTTGTAATAAATTTTGAAATACATCATTTATTTATTATTCAAATTCGTATTATGTTGAAAAGTATATATTTAGACTATCGCCCTAAGCTTGCAATTATTATTGCAAACTTCTTACTTATTACGAGTATTTATTAGAACAAGATACTAGATTGTCACATTTTATCAGAGGAAATAAGTTATCTATGTGTATTTTGACGACCTGATATGTCGAGTAAAGGAATATGGGCCAAGAATTGATAACATAGCAGTTACTCCTGATGATTTATAATCCTTATTCTGATCCATCGTCTGTTATTTATATTAGTCAATTCATAAAAAATGATGTTTATTTTAAATTCTAGCTTCATATAAATTTTAATTATAAAATCTTATGTGATTATTCATAATTTTTATTTTATCCATCATTATTTTTAATTTATATATAGTATAGAATACGTAATCTCAGTTAGCTCATATGAATTCTTTTGTAATTTTTGAACTCTGCCTGAATAGCCTTTTGGATTTGGCATATATTTCAATAAATAATGATTTGGTTAATTTTGATTTCAAATCACCTCTTTTTATTGTTGGAGTTTAGCGCATTCTTCATTACAGTGCAGTGTAAATACTATGTATATCAAATATACAGTATTCTTAATAAAGCAGTCTTCTATTTGCAAAGATCAAGATATGGATAACTATTTATACCATCGATTCTACGAATTAATTTTACTACAAAACAATTC
This sequence comes from Pomphorhynchus laevis, assembly GCA_012934845.2. Taxonomy (NCBI): domain Eukaryota; kingdom Metazoa; phylum Acanthocephala; class Palaeacanthocephala; order Echinorhynchida; family Pomphorhynchidae; genus Pomphorhynchus; species Pomphorhynchus laevis. The sequence continues at coordinate 19,785 of WNNJ02002698.1, forward strand.
AACCAGCCTCAGATATAAAATATCAAATAATTCTCAATTGATAAAGACAAATGTAGGTGATAGTTTCAAGAAGGGAAAGGCAGGAGTTATTTCGATAAAAAGCGTATAAAATGAGTTATTTTTTGCTGACCGCTTTTGCTACAAATTAAATTAAAATATATGGCTCGAGATATCCCCAAGGCACCCAAAAATGTAAAGCAGATTTATCTACTGATAGAGTTATTAATGCGATCAGGAACAAGTTTCCATCGCAAAATAGGCTTCTGGCAATAGGATAGGAAGCTTTTGCGCCGAACATAATGTAGCAAAACATTGAGGACAAATATATTTTTCAAATAATCTTAAGGGATATCGCCAAAGATTACTTAAATTGAGAAGAGATCTTTGAATAAAGAATTATTGGAGCTGGATCAAAAAAGAGGAAATTTTTTGATATTTCGCTAACCTCTGTAAGTATCTTCAGAAAATAACTAATTTTGAATTATAAAATTATATAAATTATTAGTTTTGAATTTAATAAGTTTTGAATTTAGTAATTTTCTAAAGATGCTAACAAAGGTTAGAGACATATCAAAAAATACCCTCTTTTATTTGATCCAGCACCCATAATTCTTTATCAATAATGGATCATCATCAACTATTTAAGATCTTTGAATGATACTTTTATAAAAGTGTCTTTACCGGGATAACATTCAAAAATTTTAAAATTAAAGAAATCGTCAAGTTAAATCTGGTGCAATTTGAAGAATTGAATGCGATTGATTCTTTGCTGATAGCCACGGGTATTCTTAAGGATATCCTGTCGTTTGTAGATGATTAGGTCAAGGAGTTGATAAATAAACAGTCAGTGTAGATAATTCGAAAATACAGATTTTTTAATCAAATTTACAACTCTTTTCTGGTGAAAGTATCTATAATAAAATATTTTTTAATGTTTTCACTGGAAAGGTGCTTTCTGGGAAAATAACAAGCTTTAAATAGTCTTAAAAGTGAATGCATGTGGGAGAATAAGGCTTATGGGATTTTTTTCAGTTTACGCGTTTTGACTTATCAGAACACTGAAGTTTTGATATTCATGCTTATCTCCGCAGTGCAATCAATGCGAGCCACCTTCCAAACATATGTTTGGAAAGTGGCCTCAACATTGACACCATGTACTCTGGATATCTGAATTTCAGATCATCTCCGTCAAATTTGACGACAGGAGCCAAAATTCACGGTATAGAGAATCATGGTTTCTGTAAATTTCTTACAGCTCCTTTCTTGTGAACGTGATTTACAGAAACCGTGATATTTACAGAGACCTTTTGTCTTTTCGGGAAACCGGAAAAGACTAATACGAATATTTGGATATGTCTTCGAATCTAGGCTGCACTGTAGATCAGACATGTTAAAATGTTTTAAATTAATTAAATTTTTTTGGCTGATATGGCGATCGAGACGTTTAAATGCTGATTCAAGCATGTGCGTAGTAGTGCTCAACGCGTTTGTGTTGAGTCGTCTGTACTAACACTCCAATGATCATTTATCAGAACAGCGTTTTATATTTTTAACTCAACTTTTAAAATTGATTAGTTTTGAATTTAATAACGATGTGCATATAAAAGTAAATTAATTAAAAAAATTTAATGTAAATATTAAATTTTTATAAAAAAATTTATAATACAAAAAATTGAATGAGTGAATTTTGTTCGTTTGTTAAGACGTGTAGGTTGTACAAATTAAGTAATTTTGTTTGTATTTTCAATGCAAATTTCATATTTTAATTTATTTTTCTTTATTAATCAATGTATATAAATTTTATTGTTATTGTGATTTCATTGTTCATTACCTAAACCGGTTATATTGAGATAGTGAAATAAGCTTCTCATTATTAGCTAAAAAATCAGAAGAGCGCATTGTGCATAAAGATTTGATATTTGTTACAAACGATAAATAATGCATTGCTTAGTAAATTTAATAAATTCATATTAATAGAATAATAAAAATAAGACGAGTTTCTACTAATAATTCTATAACGTTTTTACGAAAATGCATCCCACGAAATTATTAATCCAATTTTTAACCGCAAAGATATATCGTAAAATAAATAGTTTAATCGGTTGACCTTAATAATGAAAGTAAACCGAAGTTACACTCAAAATTATATAATCAAATCCAAATGCACCCACTAAAAATTGTTTATTTTTATGGATGTAAAATAAATTTTGAATACGTAAATGACCTGATGACGTCTAATCCTTATTATGATACATCGTATGTTATTTACTAGCCAATTCATAAAATTTGATTTTATTTTAAATTAAAATTTAAAATTTTAACTTGATATAAATATAAATTGCATAAAATCTTATATCGTATAAAATACGTATACTCAGTTATCTGATCTGATTCGTAGACACAGTGAATAAACCACTTAGTCATCAAATATAACCTTTATCCTACAAGGATTCGAATTATTTTCCTTTTCAGCAAGTAAAGAAGTCATTGAATCTTACTCTAATTTACAACGAGTTGTTCCATCAGAATACTCAAAATACATAACTTACGTAACTATAAAAACAATGATGCATTTTACAATAATTATATAGTTTAAAACAGAGCAATTTAGTAGCAAATCAATTTAACAAAAATTAACAAATAAGATTTCATTTATTATTAACACATACGTTTCCATTAATTTAAAAAAATATTATCCTAGTTTGGTATTATAATAATGGCAACACTAAAATGATGATCTGAGTTTTGTTTGGTCGTGTTGTGAAATTTGATTCAATTGACTAAATGTATTCTCATTGTGGTGATTCAACCCAAACATCTGGATAGTTGAATCTTTCTTTAGTCACTTATATTTTTTAATTTTTGAAGCTTCAAGACGCCAAATAATAACGAGAATTATATGTATTTTTATTCATTAAATCACAATTATTTAATTCTAATTGTATCCATGTTTGATCTTAAAAATGCCAATATTTCTGATATCAAAAAATAATTGGATGGTTAAATTAATTTCAAATCCGATACAATGATATTCTGATGATGCAAAAAAGTAGCCCTTGCTGTACCTGTGATCATCTTCTTTTTACAAGTGCTGAGATCGAGTTTTATAAACCGAGTTGACGATGTATATTCTCGAGTCTTACAAGTATGATGACGGGATTTTCTTTACTGTAGTTGATTAAAATTTTCATTTTAATTTTCATCTTTTTGGATTTTCTCTTCGGTATAGTTGATTAAATTAAAGCAATGTAATTGATTTAATTAATTTAATCATTAATTAAAAATATAAGATTAAATAATTAGTAATTATCTTGATTAAAGAATTCAGTATTAACAAACATCCAATTATCATTAAATATCGTAAAGATGACTTATTTAAATTTACAATAAACATATTTTTGCATGAGCATTCATGCATACCATATAATATAAAATATAATACATTAAATAATGAAATTTTAAGAATTGCAACAATATGTAATGATATTTGCTTTCTTCAAAATCATTAAAATAATTTAATAGATGCATATTTCAAAATAAAATCAAACTTTAAAAATAAAATCAAACAGAAAATCGTAAAATATATAAATCAAAAAATATAACTAATTTAATAACGTAAGAGGTGTGTCGAGCAAAATATAATTAATCGAGCAAAAATATAATTAATCGAGCAAAAAGTAATAAATCGAGCAAACTATGTAGCCTCAGTTAAGTAATCTAAATACTCGGTTATTGTTCTATCCAATAACTGGTATGTCTCGAAGTTTAATTCTCTCTAATCTTTACTTAGTAGCTTAAATATATCTTTATAAACTTATTTTGGGTGATTAACATCTTGTGCTATATGCTAATGATGCCCATGGCTGTTTTCACAATGCAGATGTAAAAATGTTGCCTCTAAAATCAGTCAATTATTTACAAGAGTAAAGGATCAATTACAATTTTCAATATCCTTATTAACTCCTCCAAAACGGAGATGAATGTATTTTAATGGTACACATGCAACTAAAAAAGTTTAAGAGACTCGCAATCTCATCACGTTCAACTATTCCCTCATTTACATATCGAAATATACTTGAGAGTCACAATCTCAGTAAAATGGGCTGCCTGATTTTTCTTTAGCAAATTAAAGAATATTTTAAATAGAGCAAGATGATCTCTGAGACAGTTTTAAAGTTAGTTATTAAGATATTAAATTCAAGTATGTATTAGTGTACATGAGCAATCATATAAATCATCTTATATTTTTAGATGATTTTCCCCATGAACAATTACTAAGGTTTCTTGAGTTATACATATAAAGACAGTCGTTTAAGTGCGCCGCAATTGAGCTCTTAGATGCGTGGCAGAATCTATATGGCTCAATCGAAAAATGCTTCGTCGATGCTCGCCGACTAAATCTGATCCCTGTTAATTAAGAAAATACTTGAAAAACAAGATCAAGGTACGTTGCTAAAGAAGTTTCATCCACAAAAGACCATTTAATTATTCTGTTAAAAATCTATGACACATATGTACTATTTAGTAAGAATACATTTATTAAAATACCATCGTAACGGGAAATGACACATTAAAAAGAAAGTTACGAAACATAAATAAATAAATAAAGGTTTTATTAAAAAATACAACCGATCAAAAAAAAACTAGATAACATAATTAATAAAAAAGTAAGTACGACCAAATCTTCCAACGACTGCAATTTGCACTGGTCTTCTTATTCCCACTTTTACGGCCTCAAATCCAGAGGGATCTGAGCCCCCAAACGATCCAACACGCCGCCTTCTGACTGAAACACCCGGGGTCTTTCACCCCACCCTAAGAATCCAATCGGCGCGGACTATGCTGGGTAAACGAGAGACGAGGAGCTTAAGAAACCTTAGCCTTTGCTCAGGGGGACGTCCTCTCGAAAAGAAGACTAATCCCGAGATAGCCCAGGTACCCCAAAGGCGCACCTGGGTTTTCCCTTTCAATGACAGATGCTGAGCCCGTTTCAGGGCCCACCTAGCTTTCTTCAGGATACGTTTGAGTATATCCAGGTCAGCTTTCGCCGACCAGTTCACCGTAACGGTGAACCCCAGGTATTTTACTCGACTTGTGAAGGTGGGAAGTGGTTCAGAGGCAAATATGAAGGAGAGCGCGGAGAGTGCTAATCTCTTAAGTTTTTCTTAGTTGCAGGGGTGCCATGAAAGACAACCGCCTGCGATTTGGCGGAGTTTAAAATAAGATTGGATATGGGCAACTGGTCTTTTAATCTTAAAAAGAAACGGCTGATGTCAGGGACTACGTTTTTACACCTATGTCCAGTGAACAGGGCTGTGGTGTTATCGGCGTACACCACTAGACGTTGTTCACGTTAAAATATTTTAAAGAGGTTAATGGAAGCAGCAAGATATAAGATGGGAGAAAGTTGGGATGCTTGAAGTACACCCGTAATAGGGTAGAACTGATGCGTATCAGGGTCGTCTTCATAGTAAAATCGCTTGGTATACATAAGGATCTCAACTCTGTTCACAATTCTCGCAGGCAACCCGAGGGTCCTAAGATAAGAGATCACAAAAGGAATGGGAATGCGGTCAAATGCAGCAGAAAAGTCAAGGAAAACAGCCACAACTATACAATGGCTATTCTCCCGACAAAACTGCTCCACCTCACCAACTGCTGAATGGACCGAGCGACCTTTGACGAACCCATGAAAACCTGGAGGGATCAAATTACGCCTACTTAAATGGTCGCGGATTTTACGAGCAAGCGCTTTTTCGTAAATCGACACGAGGGCATTTTGAATCGAAATGGGTCGCAAATCTTTAGGGTATGGGCAAGATTTTTTTAGGAATAATAACACGCTTACTAATATTGATGCCTGCTACATCGGATGGGGAGGCTAAAGCATTGTGACGGCCACCTCTCTTCTCTGAGCAGCTGTCAAAATCTGACAGACCCGAGAAGAAAGTGGAGCGACGGATTGGGAGGTGCCCGGGGGTGGACCCAGGAGTTAAGGATATCCGTAACAGAAAGATCCCTACTTCTGAAGTTACACCAAGGCAGGATTGGTTGAGGTGATTGAGTGGCTCCATAGTTGTGTATGGCTAATGACTCCTCTAAAACGTTTTCAAGGCCTACATTCCCTATCCAACCCAATGCTCTATCCTTCCAGCAAACAAACTTCTCCTTCTTGAAAATCTTCCAAAAGGAAGACTGAGAAGGATTAAGACGAGCAATACTCGTCCTATCCCTACTCAGCTGGAATCTATATCTAGTGCTCCAGTATTTATTCGAGAGATCCTGTCTGGCGGAAACAGATAGATTAGGGATGCTAAGCAGTTTCGCTAGGACCTTGAGTTTCGTCGGAGTGGGAATTGTATATACGACCTTTATAGGTAGTCGATAAAATTGCGGTAGCTTGCGAAAAGAGGTGGGAATTAAATTCGGTCTGACTCTCATTTTCTATTCTGGGAAAGAGTTGGATAGCCGCTTGAAAGAAGGCCACTCTGATCGGATTAAAGTGAAACCTCTTTCTCAGCAACATATCTTCCTCATTCTTCAACGAATTAGGTCATGAGATGTGGACAATTGCTGGCGCGACTGATCCGTGCAGAGGGGTTTTAACAGCCACCTCGAGTGAAGCAGTAAAATGTCGAGGATAGAATTTGTTGATGTGCAATGAAAGGTAGGGGATGGGGGTTTGTGAATAAGACAACAGTTCCTAGCTCTGCGAAGCGCTGCATTGAACCAACGACCAGTTCTGTCGTTGAAGTCCCCTAGTATCATGTCATAGCCGCTGTCGATAATACCATCCAGGAGGTCACGATTCTTGTGAATTTCCCCTGGACTGATGTAGACATTGGCTAGACCGAGGCGTTTACCGTTCTTACAGAGTGAAACTACTAAACAAGACATGGCTGGACATGAGTACTTTAATAAGAGGGAGGACCTTAAGGAGCACTTAACTAAGGTAAAAAGTCCTTGAGATGAAGAGGAGTGAGGTGGGGTTATGTACGGAGTATAGTGGGAACAAATATGCTTTGGGATAAATCGAGTAATGTCCTGGGGGAGACGGATAGACCGCGTCTCCTGAAGGACTATAACATCTGCATCTCTACCAGATAACAGTCTAATAGCAGAAGCACCTCCCGAATTCCACTGAAGGATATTCAGTGAAAAAGGCTCACGAGTACTCTGCATTGTGATGGATTAGTTGGATTGGGGGATTGCCTACCTAGACAGAGCTAGGTGCAGGAAGGTTTCCCTTCCCGCCACCAGCTCCGTCCAGGGTAGGTACTTGCCCCTGGGCAGCATCTTCATTTCCCGTGATGCAGGCCTTTCCTGACTTGGACTTGAGCAGTTTGCCAACCTTCAATGGAGGCACGGTGTGGGCCGAAGCCCCCCCCCGTTTCTTTGATACTGGAATCGTTGAAGGAGGGAACGTAGGAGTTGAATATAACAGAGCAAAATGATTTGTGAGAATCTGCTCCATTTTCTCAACATAGATTGTTTTTGAGCGTCGAGATGTATAATGTCCTTGTCTGACATTCTACCGCTGGTATCTGCATAACTGCCAGGAGTTTTTATTGTCGGTGAATTACAGAATTTTATCCGATAGGGATTAAAGGCCTCACACCTCCTAGACCAGGATGGATGCGGACCATTACAGTTTACACACCGGGGGTACAGGAACACTGACCCCCGATGTCTATCCATTTTTTGGAAGAACAAAATCCACAAATCTTCTTTTCCTTGCACATTGAGGCCCAGTGTCCCATCCATGACAGAGATTGCAGTGGGGGAACGTAAAGTCATCGTTAGAGATGAGAAGAAATTTTAAATTAAAACCCATAAATGGGTTACATGATGTTTTAGACAATATCTCGGCAATGTCGGTGGGCGCCGAGACAAAACCAATAGGAATAGATTGCCCATTCTTCCCCTTAACGGGGCGAAAATTGGATACTTTAAAGTATAATTAAAGAGCGTTAATGTCTGTTTGCTCCAGGTGTGGAGGAAGATTCGTTATTTTCAATGAAGCCATGATGGGCTTAGACGTTAGGCTACCAAACTTGGTGAGATTTTGACCAAATAATTCTTAGTATGCATTTGCCAACTCTGAGGTGGCAAATGAAATTTTGATCTGTTTCGTAATACCTAACCGAGTTAAACAGTATTCTGTTACGGAACTGTTCTGCAAAACTACGCAAGAAAAAATTGTATAATTTGTGCCTTTCTATAGGTTCTGAGAGTTTTATAATTATGAGATTTCTAAGCTTGGGTATGGGGGGAAGTATTCCCTTGCCATCATAATCATAGGATAACAAAGCACTCACCTTTGGTGTAGATACAGTCAACATTCCCTTAGAATTAGCTGAATTTTGATTCATTTGTGTTACCATGTTGTTGCTTGTCGTTGCGCTCTTCAATGAAACATAACAAGAGTTAGAGCTTATAACACCGCACGAACAATACAATTTATTGAGGAAATTAGAAAGCAACACAAACGAAACAGAAAATAAGTGTTATATCAGTAAGGAGTCTATAAATTCGCAGGAGTTTTGTGCAATTTTTCAATGACTAGCTGGATTCTATATAGACCATCCACCAAGTATTACAGTATGTTGTAACGTTAGTGCTCAGTGCCTGCGCCCTGAGGATCCACTGGGTACTATAGTTTGGATCCACTGAGTACTATCGTCGGCGCAGGATGCTAGTGGTTAGGTCGTGTTGCAACTGGTTCGTGATGATGTTGGTCGTACACTCGTTTCCAGACACACGTTTAGGATTGAAGAATACTTTAGGTAGCAGTGTATATAACATCCTTGTTTTTCACAGAGAAAATAAGTGTGAATTATTTTGTGCAAAATTTAATAACAAAAATAATAAAATATGCGTTTTTGCAATCGTCTTTTTTATTAAACGTGTTATTACCTTTTACTTAATTAATAAAATTCCTGCAAGCATTATTATTAATAATGCTTGCAGGAAATCTCAACCTCTACTCCAAGCAACATTGATATCCAATCTACATTCTAATGGATGACCTCCAATTTTTATTGACTGCAAATTATGTGAAATTTTAATTTTTAATAAATGCTCCTAAGTTGCTCATTTGTGAATCAAAATACTTTGTTATTAGTCAAAACAGATCAAAGATTTACTGTAGATGTACTGTAGTGGAATATAAAAATCTTATATGCAAATGTGTAATGTAAAAATTGCAAAATCCTTAAAATCAATGGAATTTCCTAGAATTTCATTAATATTTTAATTATCTTAGTAATTAAATTTTTAAAAATAAACAACTTATTAAAAGTATCTGATTTTGATTCATTATTTGAATCTACAAGTTTGTAGCATGATCAAAAACACATGATTGATTATTATATTTATGTTTTTGGATCCTGCTTCAAAATGACCAAAAATTAGATTCTGATCTAGTAATTTGGAATAATGTCTTTCGTATATACATATATATATCGATACATAAGTACACTATCTGGGAAACTCGAAAAAATGTGATATTTACTTTTAATCCATGGAATGTTCCGACCAAACAATTTAGATAAAAATTACCGTTATGGTTTAACTATTTGCTGTATATGCTTCATCATTTTGCTTGATATTTTCTTCTATAAATACACTAGTTTTCAATAATGTGTTAATCCCAATTGGGTTAATATAATCACTGTAATATAAGTTAATTATTATCGTGCTTTAAAATTATAATTTGAATTATTATTTTAATTCAAACCTTTTAAAATAAGAATTATAGAAAATCATAAGTTTAGAATATTTATTATTTTCTATTTCTATTTATAGCCAACAGCAGTACGCAACATTTTAGTATTGGTGGACCTCATCAGCTACTGATCTAATATCTACATTTCACGTTTCGATCCTTTTAATGTTGGATGAGGATCACTCAACTCGTCTGCTACATTTACAATTAAATGTTAGATGAAAGACTTTTCGTCTAACATTTGCAAATTTTATTAAAATCATTTCTAACTTTAAATTAAATCAGAGTTGGTAAAGGAAGGTACAACTTTGAATTTGAAAACCTACCTATATTTGAAATTACTTTTAATCCTGAAATTAACTATATCTAGTTTGCTTCCTTATTTGTTAAAGTTGAAATATTAAATTGGCGAAATGGCATTTATTTTGCAGAAAGGCATTCACCCAAAAGGCATTCTCATTCAATCTAATTGTCAATACAGCAGACGAGTTGAGTGATCGTTAACCAACATTAAAAGGATCGAAACGGGAATCGTATGTATACTCTACTGATCATATTAAGCTTATTGAGTATTGATTTGTATAAAAATTATTATAAAATATTAAACATTTGTATAAAAGTCATTACATATTTAAATAAAACCAATACGTATTTTAAATGCTCTTGTATCGTATGCTTTTTCAACTTTATTTGAGTTCGATTCTCTCATAATGCGCGAAAGTATAACTTCAAGAGTTGATTAAAACAATAACTAATTATAATGTAATAATTAATTATAATTAATTAATAAGTGATACAATTAATTAATAATTAGTATTAATTAATAATTAATAAATAATATCATTATCACTTGCAATTAATAAATTAATTATACTACATTAAAATGAAAATATATCGTGAATATGCTTTATATTCTGGTAATGAACATGTTCATACAATCTATCTTTAATTTTTGCATATTTTCGTAGTCATGAAGCCTAGAAACAAATCAACTAATAGAATATTAGTGTAATATGCCAAAAATGAACTTTTAATTTGCTTAAATTTGGAAATTTGTTGACATTTCAAATTTGTTTACCGTTCACCTAATTTTAATTAAAAATAGCATTTTTATATAGTTTAATCTCTTTGGTTTTATTTGCAAGCTTATCTTCATATTGCGTGAAATCGATTAGGGCAAGTATGATTTTATATTTCTGCTAAACTTGATGTTTGGCAATTAAGTAATAGTAGAAAATCATCTCGAGACAATCAAAATTAGAAAATAAAGATCAGAAATTCAAGGAATTTCGCCGATAAATAGTAAAATTTTACAAGGGTCAATAGTATACACATCGTGCCAATACATACTGTAGAATTGATTAATACATAATTGTCACATAATATGAACATACAAAATCGAAGGAAACAAGGGCGACACAATAATATTGAAATGAAAAATGGATTACCGAGTTGCCCGACAAGTTGGTTGTACTGGGTGATGCAAGCAGATATTTCTATTTGATCCTTTTAGAGGAACTGGATTACTGGAATAATACGATACAATTGAGGAAATCGATTTAAAAGGTTGAGAGCACATACCAAGTATGTACTGCTTTGCTGTTATAGAATTGTCGCAAGATTGGAGCTTCTTGTATTGCTGATGTTGGCCATCTATATGCTCGGAAATTTTCATGTGAATGATTTCCCTTAATGCACTCAGCATTGATAGAGAATAACCACCTGATTGACTCGCGCGAATGAGGAAATCGCCAGGCAGTCTATCCGGTAGACTTAGAAGTTGTTCTGCTTGATGTCTGGAAATACTACCATGCCACCACAGTGGTACACCATTGCATCGATTGCTACCATTTACAGGCTCAATAAAGTTTTTATTACAAACCTCATGAAGATCGCTTATTGGGCGATTTTTATCGCCGTTATTCCTTACGTGTATTGATGATTGAGGAATTATCGCTTGACGCGACAAGGGATATATACCGTGAAGTTCTTTATCGTTGTGCTTACGGATCCCGTCTATACATAATGCATTTTTACTGCTTTTGCTATTAGAGTTCTGAAGAATCGCACCGGTTAATGATGATGGTGAAGCTGACGGTACGACTGGGTGTGAATTGTCTAATGCTGACACAGACATTTTACAAGGCGACGAACTAGAACCTACTATTTTTGAAATTTTGTTGTCAGCCGCAGTAGACGAATCGTCCCATGCATTGTCGTAGCTAACTAAGTTAGCTACTTTAATGACGCCAGTGAGATGGGTTGATAAATGATCCCATGGTGGTTCATAATCTTGCTGCCCGTCAGTGTCATTATTCGTTGCAATGTCGGTAATAATGTTTGTGCCTTTCATGCAGCAATGACTGCAAATATTGTTTAGGCTAGTCTTATTTTTATCATGTTCATCAGTGCATGCTTGCTTTTTATTATGTACAGAATCAATTCTAGGCAGCGAACAATCCATAGGAAACAAAGTTTTACGAGCGTCAACGACTGGTGTCTCGCGAAAAGCGACAACGGGCTCATTCTTTAATTGATCAAATTCCCATGGAGGGTAATAGAGAGAACTTGAATTCCTACAAGTACATCAGTTCGAATAAAACATTAAAAAGACAAAATGAACTTAATTCATATTAAAGTAATGTATACTTTAATAAATATAATTAAATATAAATATAATAATTATTAATTAATAATTAATAAATATTTATTTATTAAATAAATACGAAACTGTTTATTTTATCGCGAATTTTTTATCTATAAATACTCCAAATGATCAGAATGTTATTTATAAATTTCTTAGGGAATTGTATTTTCTAAACGCTTAGATAATATTTTATCTATCAATAAGACAAATCTTAATACATTTAATTTTTTATTCTCAGTAAAAAATAATCATTACCTTTTTATATTGTCATTTTCAAAAAAAGAAAGTCGCAACAAATTCATTTTTACAAAAGTTCAGTGAAATGAACAACATAAACTCGGCTTATAAGGACGAGCCACATCGGTTATATACCAGTATGGAAACAGGCTCGTTTACTTAAATAATACAAGGATTGTATACCTGCCATCTCGACTCATTTTCATATATTCATCCAAAACGCAAACTAATTAAATATACTAAACAGATATATATAAGTAAAATTGCAGCATATATGCCGTTGAACGCTAAAACGTTGCTGGTTTTTAAAATTACAAAAATTCGAAAATGCTTCTAATATTCATTTAAATTTGACACAATGAGAGCACATGTTGTAATGTTTTCGAGATATTTTCAAATATTTGATAAACTGGCAATATTTTTTATGACTGTCCGCAAAAATCTCCTCAGGAGATTTTTGGCGTAAAAATCTCCTGAAAATTTATTCACTCCTAAAATGAAAAATTTCAAAGAAAATATAATCAGGAGCAATAAATGAAAGGAAAAGATAGCTTATGAAGGATATTTCTACACTATTTTTGGCGTAAAAATCTCCTGAAAATTTATTCACCCCTAAAATGAAAAATTTCAAAGAAAATATAATCAGGAGCAATAAAGGAAAGGAAAAGATAGCTTATGAAGGATATTTCTACACTATTTTTGGCGTAAAAATCTCCTGAAAATTTATTCACCCCTAAAATGAAAAATTTCAAAGAAAATATAATCATATGAATGTAATCATAAAAATATAATCATAAAAATGATACTTGCTTTGAGCTTTGTTCCGCCCTTTCCACCCCTTTCCCCCTTTCCTTTATTGCTCCTGATTACCTAAATTGCTTCACTACCTAAACACTACCTAATAGTGTATAATATTGCTTCACTACCTAAACACTATTAGGTAGTGTTTCTACACTACCTAATAGTGTAGAAATATCCTTCATAAGCTATCTTTTCCTTTCCTTTATTGCTCCTCATTATATTTTCTCTGAAATTTTTCATTTTAGGGGTGAATAAATTTTCAGGAGATTTTTACGCCAAAAATCTCCTGAGGAGATTTTTGCGCTCAACGATTTTAATAAATATTAATTTATTAATAAATTAATATTTATTTTAATAAATATTTATAATATTAATAAATATTAATATTTTAATAAATATTTTAATATCCTTCTATTACTATTAATAAATAGTAATGATAATCCAATTACTATTGAAATTTCATTTTTATTTATTTTAACTTGATTTAAATTATAGAAAATCTAAAAACAATTATTAATTTTATTATTTAATTATTAAATTTTGATTTAGCATTATTATGTTTTGTTTATTTTATAATTATATAACAATACGTAGACTCAGTTAGTTGAATTGATTGTAAGGATATTATTTCTTAAAAATATTTCAGAATGAAAACTAGGAATCTTAGAGATTTAAATGTTATTCTCTAATATAAAATACAGTAATTTCTTCTTATGGATATTTGAACGAAATTATTCAGTCTCTACAAAATGATAGAAATTACGTTTTAAATAGTTGATAATATGATCAATTATTGATAAAGAATTATTTGAGCCGGATCAAAGAAAGGAGGAAGTTTTTATTTGATATTTCGCTAACCTTTGTTAGAGGTTAGCGAAATATTGAATAAAAATTCACTCCATTCTTTGACCCAACTCCAATAATTCTTCATTTATAGAAATAACGTTTTTACCTTAGAAAAAAAACACTTTCACAACTAGAGACAGGAAATATTAGGGTATTATATGACACTATATAGTAACGAGTTTCTATACATTATGCGACATGTCGGTTCTTGTTTGTAGAAAGAGATAAATTTTATTATTTATATTTCCCTTGAATTTTAAAACTAAAGCATTATTAATCTCTAATTACAGGTTACCTAAAAAGTTATCAAAACAAATATTAAAATATAAACTTACAAAGGTCAAATATAAATGAAATTATAGCTTGTAGCAAACAAGTCCACAAATATTCACATAATTAAACAATTTTTTTTGCAGGCAGATTGTATTGTCTGCTTATACATATGCAACATTATAAATATAATCTAAAGCTATCAAATAGAAGAATGGTGATAGGATCATATCACACAAGATACTTTAGGCTCACAGTAGTTGATCATTGTGGACTGTTGATACAAACATTTAAAGACAACATATGAATTTTTCAAATGATGTACCTATATGAATTAAAAGATATTAACTGAAAAATAAATAAGAAATACATCCATCCTGATCTGCATTTAAAAATGTTTAGGAACGACCAGGTAAAATTGAAAGTCAGCAAAATTATTGAAAGATAAATTTTTGTCTTCAATTTTACCTGATCCTTCCTCAATATTTTGAAAAACAAATGATTATCATTACAAAACTACTAGTTTTTTGTTTAATTTTTCGATAGTTGTTGCTATTATTTTCAGAGGACATTTGATTGTTCAAATTTTCTATACAGAAGATTGAATATGCAAAGATTAATATATAAAAATATTATTTCGAAAAATATACATACCATTGGAATGGCACAATCATATGTCCTCCTGAAAATAATAACAACATCCATTAAAACAGAACTTAGAATTTTTTATGTTGATCTTCATGGTTTCCAAAATTAAATTCAAATATTCAAGAGAACGATGAAATAATAAAACAGCTTTTGAAAGTATTAATCCCCTTTCCGCTATTATTTTTTTAAATCAAAGCTCAAATCAAGAGCTTTGAAAAAATAGCTAACTTAACTGTTTTTCAATTTTAAGCTTATCAGTTTATGCTGCTTATAAGCAACCATAAAGTAGATATGTCGACAGCTAAATCATTTTTCTACCGGGCCAATGCGTCTTGCTTGCAATTTAATAAGATTGCGGATTAGCGTACAAAGAACAAATTCCTGTGATAAAACAGAGTTAATTTCTGTGATATGTATGAGTATGTTGAAACACACACACATATATAAGAACGAAGAAAGTGAAATTTGTTTTATTTTCCAAAAGTTTTCTATATTCGGAAAAGGTAAAATCTTCACAATTCCAAGCGTATTTTATATCTGAAAATACACTTTGAATAAATATTTTGTATATTTAAAAGATAAAATACTTTTTTTGAATAAGACAAATTTCAATTTCTTCGTTCCTAGAAATTTACAAAACTATAAAAAATATAAATAAATATTCACAATAAAATTGTATAAAACTTATATTAATATTATAAATTGATTGTTCACTCATATTGGATTATTTATTAGTGGAGAGAGTGAAGTAAAATATTTATTTAATCTCGAATTTTCAATAGCCTATTGCTATCATCATCAGGAGTAAATGTTTAAAAAAATATTTTTTGAAAAAATATTTTTATAACATTTACTCCTGATGATGATAGCAGTAGACTATTGAAAATTCGAGATTAAATAAATATTTTCTTCACTCTCTCCACTAATAAATAAACTTATATTAATGCTTTTAGAAAGGCTAAAGATACATAAAATAACGTTTTTTTTTCAATAAAATTACACAGAAGAAATTAATTTTGAATGATACGTTATCATGTATCTGCATTGCTTATAATATTTCCTTGATGTAATAAAATGCATTAAGGGTTGAGGAATAGGGACCGGAACCTGATAGCATAGCAGTTCATCCTAAAGACCTCTAATCCTTATTATTATACATCGTCTGTTATTTATTTGATATAAGTTATATAAAATCTTATAACAATTATTTATAATTATTTATTTTTTTTATTTAAAATATAATTATTAAATATAATTTAAAAGATCAATACATACAATTATAATAATGGGCAAGCAAAATGAATAACCTTATGTCATTGTGGAGTAGGCGTTCAATTGCATTCAGTGTTCTGTAAGCGAGGCCATGACTGATGCATCATTGCCAATTTGTATGGCAGTACTTATGCGTTACATTAGGAATGAGCCAACCCGCGGGTCGTCTACGAATCGGCGAAGCTTTTTGCTGAGCAAACGGAAGTTAGATGTTTCCTTGCTCATCGCACCAGTGATTTGGATGGCTATGGGAATGAAATCCATCCCTAGTGCTGAAATTACCTTGTACTTTATTCTCTTTCTGCCTTCAGCTTCCGAAGCTACAGATCCGGCTCCTGCCAGAGCTGTCGCCTGGTGACTGGAAGCTAGCGGGTCCACGCATGTGAAGTTCCAATATGCGAATTTGCCGAATTCTAATGGGACCATTGTAACGCCGTCTGGGCGTTTGCCATCAGATTAGAACGACCCTGGGGGTTCTAGACAGCTGGGGATTTGGGCCTTTTTAAGAACATCCAGAATAATTGAATTAACCAAAGAGTGCATGGCATACCGACCTGCGAAACGTGAACAACTGAGGCCATGAGTGCCTAGTGAGTCTATTTGGATTCCGCAGCAACATGTGTGAGGTTGGCAAATCGGGACTCCAAGACGTAAAGCGCATGCGATACAGAATCTATCATCAATCATCCTTGAACCGACTAATATAGCAAAGACTGACTGGAGAAACACACCTGCACCAGGTGCCGCCACATTTATCATTCGGGACTTTGTTGTAGTGTCAGACGCGTTTGAAAGCAGGTTGGCATATCTTATGTCGTCTATGGGAGCACTCCAATCCCGTTGAGTTTTAAAATGTAGTGGATCACGACTACTGAGGGTGAACGAGCTCCGGAGGTTCAGGTGTCGGCGCAAATCAGTTGAATCAGCGAAGAGGTTGGGATGTAATTAACATGAAATCAGGTCAGCAACCACTCCGATCGACGCGTTGTAGGAAGAAATAAACGCCACTACCGAGAGATGAGTCGTCGAAGGAATTCCCAGGCCTTAAAGGTTAACCGGGAGTGTAGCTTGTTTACAACTGGTGTGGTTCAGTGCCACGTTTAACAATTTTTCCAAAGTGTTTCGGGGGTTTAAGTCGTAACGAGGGAGTTGCTCGCTTAATCCACATTGAGAATGCGTAGGACATAGGAGAGCTTTGGGGATGATAGGCAATTTCGGAGCAGAAAAAATGCTGTATATGAGTAGACCGAACTAAGGCGCTCTTTCATTTGCTCGAGGTCAGACACTTTTGATGAGAGAACATCGTCAATCGCCTCGTGATTGCCGAAGCAATAGTCAAGTAGTGTAACATCGTCGGGTTTAACCCAGGTGGCGCCGAAAAGACTTTCAGATAATCGCTCCACGAAAGCTGTATCGTAAGAGATGACCTCGCACTTCAGTACATTCAGTGAGATACCTATATCAGAACCCATACTCTTTATTGTTTCCGAGTCGTGCATCAAGTACTCCAAGTTTCCCTCAATCAAACCATCGTCCAGGTACCACGCATTTAGGCGACACTGAAGTGTGCGTACTATAGGATTAATTGCTATACAGAATAGCATCGGGCCCAGGGAGTCTCCTTGTTGGACGCCTTCGCTAGATGAGATTTTATATTCACCATAATAGAGCGCTGTGTCTGACGCATAGCATGAACTGACGTACCGGAATAAACTCGGAAAATGAAGAGCGGTCTCGTTGAGGACAATATCTCGGCTAATGCTATTGAATGCATTAGTGAAGTCGAGTTTAATCATTGTGTCACCGTAAGGCAAACATCCCTCCTTGAACATACGCGCCGCATGCACCACGGCCTCGCATCCAGATTTAACCCCGACTCCGACTTGGTGTGATCTCAGAAGGGCACCTGCATTGTGTTTAAGCTGGGAGGACGCTGTCTTTGCTACGAGACGGCGTAAGGTTTTACCGATTGCAATTGGACATAAACCTTCATCCTACGTATAGAAGATTAGTAGAGTGGCACCGAAGAACAAAGGGCGGACACTGACAGGAGTACCATCGTCAAGCACAATGTTTGCAAATTTAGTTAGCTCGCTAACTATACCACTGTTTCTCTATCCCACTCAAGCACCGATAAGGTCATGCAGGTGGCATAGCCGTAAGCCGTTCCTTCCACCTGATATTATTAAAAATAATTAATAATATTAATTATTATTTTAATTAATAAATAATAATTATATATTATCTAATTATTAAATTTTGATTTATTGATTTAGCATCATTGATTTATTTTTGATTTATTGATTTGGCATGGTGGGTGCTATACAGATGTATAAAGAGTGACAGTTTAACTATAATTCAACCTGTTCTCCTTTAAAAACAACTAAAACTTATTTTAATTATATTGACATTCAGCAACTTACATGCTTTCTTCATTTAAATTTGGCTGAATGTGATTCTCTGCTTTCACGACACCAACATTACGATTATTGGCTTTACAATCCTGTTCCGTGTTATCAAAATGCATTTGTGTTTTTGAATTGATTGTTGTTACAAATTCCGGTTCTGCAATCTCGATAGTAGAATGCTTACTATTATCTGAAAAAAAGATAAATATGTCGCTATCAATATTTTAGCAAATGCATCGATAATATAGCGATAATATAGTGATAATATAGCGATAATATAGCGATAATATAGTAATGATATAGCGATAATATAGTGGTAATGAAGCGATAAGATGGCGATGCTTGAGCTGTAGGTAACAATAAGATCAGCTAACTGAGTTTACATATCTTATATTATATAAATTAAATATAATTATAAATAAAATAAATAATTATACAACATTTTATATAATTTATATTTATATAAATTATATAGAATTACATTTAAGTTTACATTCAAGTGAAACAGATTGGAAAATTTAGTTTGATGTAGCATAATCGGGGAATTTTAATGCATAGCAAGTGACGAATTAGTTCAAAAAATAGCTATAATTGCGTAAAATTTCTTCATCCTCGTTGATGCAAGACATTTGAATGCGAATTATAAACGTATCGATGACTTGTCAGCACAAATTAATTCAATGCTTCAGTGCATCAGCTCTGTTAGCCCTTCGCTGTGTCGTATATGAGAGCATAAAGGGAAGAGTTATGTCTTAAATCAATATAACGTTCATGTTTACATTCAGAAAACGGTAAAATAATGGTAAAGTACACCGGCATTATAATTACTGACCATAATAATAGCATATTATTGATAGACCAAACAAATTAAAATTGCTTGTAATTATAAAATTTCTGATCTCTAAGAAAATTGTAGACTACACACAAGCATAATGTTCACCCACATTATTAGCGATCTTTGCAGGGCTTCTATCTTATACCATAAAATCAAAATACGATCAAAATATACGGATCTTAGTTTGCTAATGATCAATCTGATTTATTAACAAAATTATTTTATTATTGATGTGTTAGACTCATCCACAAAATATCCATGGGGTGGCGTTTTAACGACAGAAGTGTATCTAGCCCATTTTCAATTTAACAAAAATATTTGTTATACTTCAACGATAAATAAATATGATCAAGTAAAGAATAAATGCCCATATATTTATACGAGTTTATAATAACTATACGTTGACTATTTAAGTATAATAAATCATTTTGGATGATACATTCAGACAAACGGCGTTTCATTTAGGATATTTAACGTCAAGCTGTTTGGAGAGCAATATTTGTGAAAGCGATTAATAATAACTTGGATCAATGAGATTTATACATAAATTTTATTTAAATAGTCGGCAAAAATATCGAGTTTAGATTGTAGAATGAAGTTTCCAATGTAATGGAAATTTTACGATGGATAGAAAACATGCATATTTCTTTGAATAACTGTTGTGTGCTTAGTTATTAGGTCATAATTTTACGCTGTCGAAATGCGTAGTACATCATGTATGTAATTAATCTTACTATAACATTAATATAATGCATTTATTAAAGTCTAATAAATAAAACAGTGCAAATTCTATTTTTTGTATGTAAAGTATAATTCATATTTTATAAAATATCTTTATTTTCATACAAAAAGGGATTAATTATTGCGTCATATGTAGCGAGACTACTTTGTGTCTTATTTTTGTTTGTACCGGCATATTTGTCGATGATGGTAATATAATGGTAACAATAATAATATAGTTATCAGAATTTCAGAGACCAAAAGTCTGAGGAGATTAGTTCCAGGCACGTGTAATTTTTAGTATAAAAATGTTAGATATATGTATATCGATGATTGATATTATATTGAGTAGCAATTCTTCTGCGAAAATAAGAGATTATAATTGCCGAAACTACCTTTGCTCTAAATTGATAATTAAAGCAACTCTTCTTTAGCAATTATTGTTTCGAATTTGGTTCAGTTGACGGGGGTATCGTTAAGTAGGGGAGATCCCAAACATCCAAACGAGTCTTAAAAGGGTATTATGTTTTCAGCAAACGTAGAACGTTTTGAAATTGAATTAATGGAAGGTACAGTAAAGTGTCTTTACAAAGACTATCATAATGATGATAAAAATTAAAATTTAAACACGTGCAGGCTGATGGTGAACTGCAAGGCGGACTCTGTATGATGCGAGGTTAAAACATTTTACTAAGAATAACAAAATACATATCAGAAATTACCCGTAGATGAAAGTGATAATGGTGTTGGATGTGACTGAGTTATATCCACTGAATTCCGTTTCCTAGATGTTGCTATTGCTGCTGTTATAGTATAACTTTTAGTCTGTTCATTTAAACGATGCTGATTAGAAGATCGTTCTTGTTGGCTTGGCCGACAAGAACTATAACATTCATTGTTAATAGATAATTGTTGTTGATTAGTAGTAGTTACGTTTGGTGATTGTAACGTCAATGTTGGCTTCATATTCCTAATTAGTAAACGACACGAATTGTCAGTGTCATGCGGAAAATCCACTGATGGTTGGGACGACGAATACAATGCCAACGATCTTTGTTCAAGCAACAATGACGTCACGAGTGAATCATCTGTCATTGCTCCTATATGTGTATGATGTTGAAACATTTCAATAGTTTTACCGGCCTCAGTGTTATGGGCATATCGACGAAAATCGCAATTAGAATAACAACAATGATAACAACGATGTAAAAGAATATTATTACGACGAGCAGTGACACAATCAGTAGCTAGATGTATTTCAATTTTGTTCGGTTGTTGTGGTAAACCTGGCTTGCATTTACAACAGCTGAAATGCACACAAACGCGATACTTATCATCGCTGGGATTAAACGAAAAATTAGGTATACGTTCATAGTTTAGTTTTTTATCTCGTATAAAATGGATTGTTTCTTTGAACGCAGATTTCTTTGAACTATCGGTAGATGGCTCTTCTTCCGATGATGTTGTTAAAGTTAATCTGTTTTGGAAAGGTAAACTAGTAAACTCGCAATCCTTTTTAGCGTGCAAATTCCGAGTCTCAATGATAGAACGGCATATGTGAACGTTATGCTGTTCACAACCACATTTCTGATCATGAACAGTATATTGTAACCGATATTCATTGATATTCATATGGCTGATTTTGTTGTTGGTAATCTTGTTGTATTTTGAATTAGCACAGTGGATTTACACGAACGCAAGCGTGAACGTAAAGACAATTGTCAAGCGTTTGCAAGCCTTTTAGAAAGGGGTAAATTGTGGAAATCACATTATATATAATATGGATTATTAAGAATAGTAGATACATATACTGTTCAAAACAGAAGATAAAAGTAATTAAATACACAACTATCTATATGGTAAACCGCATTCACTAAATGCAATAGCAATATAGATGCTATTGTATATCTAAGTGCGTATCAGCTAAGGATGCATTTAGCAAGTTACAATGTATGCAAAATTCATTGAAAAAATTTATATATATATTTTTTCTTTTATAAATTACAGGAAGAACGAAGAAATTTGTTTTATTGCAAAAATTGGCACAATATTTCGATAGCTATTTCTAAATAAATAAATAAATAAATAAATGATTTTCTGATGTACACGAAAAAAAAGAAACAAAAAAAAGAAAACAAATAAATGAAGAAAAAACGTTAACGACTAGTGTCAATGTAAATCGACCGATATCTATCGGCATTCCAGCTCTTCTTCCTGCTTCAAGGCCTCAAATCCATGGGGATCTGAGCCCCCCAACCGATCCAACACGCCGCTTTCCGACTGAACCACCCGGGGTCTTTCACACCCCGAATAATCCAATCGGCGCGGACTATGCTGGGTAAACGAGATACGAGGAGCTTAAGAAACCTTAACCTTTGCTCTGGGGAACGTCCTCTAGAGAAGAAGACTAATCCCGAGATAGCCCAGGTGCCCCAGAGGCGCACCTGGGTTTTCCCTATCAACGACAGATGTTGGGCCCGTTTCAGAGCCCACCTAGCTTTCTTCAGGATACGTTTGAGTCTATCCAGGTCAGCTTTCGCCGACCAGTTCACCGTAACGGTGAACCCCAGGTATTTTACTCGACTTGTGAAGGTGGGGAGTGGTTCAGAGGCAAATATGGAGGAGAGGGCAGAGAATGCTAATCTCTTAAGTTTTTTCTTTGTTGCAGTGGTGCCATGAAAGACAACCGCCTGCGATTTGGCAGAGTTTAAAATAAGATTGGATACGGGTAACTGGTCTTTTAATCTTAAAAAGAAGCGGCTGATGTCAGAAACTACGTCTTTGCACCTGTGTCCAGAGAACAGGGCTGTGGTGTCATCAGCATACACCACAAGACGTTGTTCGCGTTTAAATATTTTGAATAGATTAATGGAAGCAGCAAGATATAAGATAGGAGAAAGTGGGGAACCTTGAGGCACACCCGTAATAGGGTAGAACTGACGCGCATCAGGGTCGTCTTCATAATAAAATCGCTTGGTGTACAGCAGTATCTCCACCCTGTTCACTATTCTCGCAGGCAACCCGAGGGACCTGAGAGAAGAGATCACAAAGGGAATGGAGATGCGGTCAAATGCAGCAGAAAAGTCAAGGAAAACAGCCACTACAAGACGATGGCTATTTTCCCGACAAAACTGCTCCACCTCACCTACTGCTGAATGGACCGAGCGACCTTTGACGAACCCATGAAAACCAGGAGGGATCAAATTACGCCTAATCAAATGGTCGCGGATTTTACGCGCAAGCGCTTTTTCGTAAATCGACACGAGGGCATTTTGAATCGAAATGGGTCGCAGATCTTTAGGGCATGAGCAGGATTTTTTCTTAGGAATAAACACTCTCTTACTAATATTGATGCCTGCTACATCGGATGGGGAGGCTAGAAGCATTGTGACGGCCACCTCTCTTCTCTGATCGGCTGTCAAAAGCTGACAGACTCGAGAGGAAAGTGGAGCGTGGGATTTAGAGGTGCCCGGAAGTGGACCCCAGGAGTTAAGGATATCTGTTACAGATAAGTCCCTACTCCTGAAGTCACCCCAAGGCGGGATTGGTTGAGGTGATTGAGTGGCTCCATAGTTATGAAGGGCTAGTGACTCTTCCAAAACTTTTTCAAGGCCTATCTTACCTATCCAACCAAATGCCCTATCCTTCCAGCACACAAACTTCTCCTTCCTGAATATCTTCCAGAAGGAAGACTGAGACGGGTTAAAACGAGCAATATTCGTCTTATCCCTACTCAGCTGGAACCTATATCTAGTGCTCCAGTATTCATTCGAGAGGGTTTGTCTTTCGGAAACAGAGAGATTAGGAAGGTTCAGCAATTTAGCTAGGACCTTGATTTTTGTCGGAGTGGGATTGTATAAGCGACCTTTGTAGGTAGTCGATAAAATCGCGGTAGCTTGCGAAGAGAGGTAGGTATTGAATTCGGTTAAAACTCTCATGTCCTATTCTGGGGAAGAGTCGGATTGCCGCCTGAAAGAAGGCCACTCTGATCGGATCAAAGTGAAACCTCCTTCTCAGCAACGTATCCTCCTCTATCCTCCAACTAATGAGGTCATGAGAGGTGGTCAACTGTTGACGCGACTGCTCCGTGCAGAGGGGTTTAAGTAACCACCTCGAGTGAAGCAGTAAAATGTCTAGGATTGAATTTGTTGATGTGCAATGAAAAGTGGAGGACGGTGGTTTGTGAATAAAGTAATCGTTTTGGCTCTGCGAAGTGATGCGTTGATCCAACGACCAGTTCTGTCGTTGAAGTCCCCTAGTATCATGTCATAGCCGCTGTCGATAATACCATCCAGGAGGTCACGATTCTTGTGGATCTCCCCTGGACGAATGTAAACATTGGCTAGACTGAGGCGTTTACCGTTCTTACTGAGTGAAACTACCAGACAAGACAGGGCTGGACATGAGTAGTTTAGCAAGAGGGTGGACCTTAAAGAGCACTTAACTAAGGTCAAGAGTCCTTGAGAGGAAGAAGAGTGAGGCGGGGTTATGTACGGAGTATAATGGGAACAGATATGCTTTGGGATAAATCGAGTAATGTCCTGGGGGAGACGGATAGACCGCGTCTCCTGAAGGACTATAACATCTGCGTCTCTACCGGATAGAAGTCTAAGGGCAGAAGCACCTCCCGAATTCCACTGAAGGATATTCAGTGAAAAAGGCTCACGAGTACTCTGCATTGTGATGGACTAGTTGGAATGGGGATTGCCTACCTAGACAAAGCTAGGTGCAGGAAGGTTGCCCTTCCCACCACTAGCCCCGTCCAGTGAAGGTACTTGCCCCTGGGCAGCGTCTTCATTTCCCCTTCTCTGTTTTTGTTTAATGAGTTTCCCGATTTTTAACGGGGGAACGGCGTGAGCCGAAGCACCCCTCTTGTTTGATTTTTCAGCAGGAACGACCACTGACGGCGGACTCATAAACAAATTGGCGACCATCTTCATAACCATTTGCTCGAGATTCTTCATAAATATTTCGGATTTGAGGTCAGAAAAAAGATCTGAAGCAACAGGACTGACTGCCACCTTGGAAAATGTCTCTTTATGTGGCCGCGGGGCTTGAAATTTGCATAAGTAGGCCTTGAAATAAGGGCATTTTCTTGCCCACGCCGGGTGAGCTTCCCCGCAATTGAGGCATTTGACGGGGTTAATACAAGAAGCGTCTGTGGGGCATTCCATTTGTCCACACCGGCCGCAACAAGCCGCCTTACTGCAGCTGGAGGCCCAGTGCCCCCATTTATGGCACCGGCTGCAGTGCGGGTATGTATACTCTTCGGTAGACACAGTGGTAAACTTAAGATTGAAACCCAGAAAGGGGTTGCAGTGATTTCTAGAAAGCAGTTCGGCCTGACCAACCGAGGCCGAACAAAAACCTACGTTTATCTGCTTACCATCTCGACCTGTCAGCGGTCTAACGTTATGTATTTTAAAAAGCTCGGTAAGATTGACTAAATCTTCATGTTCAAGTAGAACTGGAAGATTGTTGATTTTTAGACTGGCCATTATATGCTTTGATTCGAACTTGCCAATATCTTTTAAATTGACTTGAAAAAAAGTATTGTATTCATTCATAGCTTCTTCTGAAGCAAACGATATCTTAATAGTCGTCTCCGTGTATCTGACAGAGTTATACACGACTCTGTTCTTAAATTTAAGTGCGAATGTTCGAAGAAAACAATTATACAATGCATGTCTTTCGATAGGTTTTAACAAAGTAACTATCCCTAAATTTCTTGTTTTAGGGATTGGGGGAAGTAATTCCCCCTCGCCGGTACCCGAAACAAAATCACTAACCTGTAGAACGTTCATTGAGTCTTTGTTTACCTTTTTTGTTCCAAATTCTTCTTTTTTCTTACTGGAAATAGTTGTATTTTCTGAATCGTTTGATGCTCCGAACGCGTTGTTCAAAATAAATTTTGGAATAATAGCTATTTCGGTAATCTTCATACAAATTATAAACAGTTTATTTGATAAACTGTACGTAATTAACCAAAAATGATAGCAGGATGAACCATCGAATTATTTTGTCGATTTAAGAAATACACTAATTTCTTCGTTTTTCCTGTAAATTTGCAAAATACAGGATAATTAATGTATTTTGTAACAACGTTTAGCTGCAAATGTAATAGCTAAAATTTGTTTAGTGAAATCTCCTGGAAATATTACAGGTGATTTAATCTCAAATATATTCAATTTAATATTTGCTAAATATCAAACAAATTATTTAATAATATCATTTAAAAATAACATCAAAAGT
Organism: Pomphorhynchus laevis; assembly: GCA_012934845.2. Lineage (NCBI taxonomy): Eukaryota > Metazoa > Acanthocephala > Palaeacanthocephala > Echinorhynchida > Pomphorhynchidae > Pomphorhynchus > Pomphorhynchus laevis. The sequence continues at coordinate 46,448 of WNNJ02002698.1, forward strand.
AAAATTTAAAAACGATACTATTGTTTTTATGACATAAAATCAATAATATTTATTGTATTGAATAGATTATAAATGTTATTCGAGAATAAAGTAAAGGAAATCTCTACAAAGCAATATAAATTAATTTTATTTGATCTCGTCAAAAGAAAAATTACAAATTCAAATAAATAACAAAAATCAACAAGATTTTAACAAATGCATAGTGTTTATGTCCAAAAGGATTTGATTTCACTTTTATAGGATTTAGTAACAAAAAATAGATTTTCTTAAACAAAATAATACAAGGTTAATAAGTTCAGCCGAAGACAGAAAACAACAAATGACATAAACTTCTTTCTTCTTGCTTCTGTTAAAGCCTAATATTCACGGCCTCAGGTCCGGTGGGATCTGAGCCCCACAGCCAATCCAACACGCCACCCTTCGACTGAACCACCCGGGGTCTTTCACCCCCGAATGGTCTAATTGAGGCAGACTATGCTGGGTAAACGAGAGACGAATAGCTTGAGAAACCTTAGCCTTTGCTCTGAGGGACGTCCTCTAGAAAAGAATACTAATCCCGAGCTAGCCCAAGTGCCTCAGAGGCGCACCTGAGTTTTCCTTTTCGATGTCAGATTATGGGCGCGTTTCAGGGCTCACCTAGCTTTCTGTACGATACGTTTAAATCTATCTAGGTCAGCTTTCAGTGACCAGTTCAACGGAACGGTAAACCCCAGGTATTTTACTCGACTCGTGAAGACAGGGAGGGGTTGATTAGTCAAAATGGAGGAGAGAGTAGAGAGTGCTAATCTCATAAGTTTTTGCTTTGTTGCAGGGGCGCCATGAAAGACAACCACATGCGATTTGGAGGAGTTTAAAATAAGATTAGACTTTGGTAACTGGTCTCTTAATCTTAAAAAATAATCGGTTGATGTCCGAGACTACGTCTTTGCACCTGCGTTCAGAGAACAGGGCTGTGGTATCATAAGCGTAAACCACTAAACGTTGTTCGCGTTTAAATATTTTAAAGAGCTCAATGGAAGCAGCAAGATATAAGATTGTAGAAAGAGGTGATCCTTGGTGCACACCCGTAATAGTGTAAAACTGACGCGCATCAGGGTTATCTTCATAAGAGAATCGCTTGGTGTACATCAGTATCTCCACCCTGTTAACAATTCTCGCAAGCAACCCGAGTGACCTGAGAGAAGAGATAACAAAGGTAGTGGACATGCGGTCAAATGCAGCGGAAAAATCAAGGAAAATAGCCACAGCAAGTTGATGACTATTCACCTGACAAAACTGATGCACTTCACCTACAGCTGAATGGACCCAGCGACTTTTGACGAACCCATGGAAACCTGGTGGGATTAAGTTTCGCCTCCTCAGATGATCGCGGATTCTACGCGCAAGAGCTTTTTCGTAGATCGAGACGAGGGAGTTTTGAATCGATATGGGCCGCAGGTCTTTAGGACATGAGACCGGATTGTTCTTAAGTAAATATATACGTCTACTAATGTTGATGCCGCCCACATCGGATAGAGCGGCTTATAGCATTGTGACGGCCACTTCTCTTCTTTGTTCGGCTGTCAAAAGCTGGCAGAGACGAGAAGACAGTAGAACGACGGATTTGGAGGTTTCCGGAAGAGGCCTCCATGAGTAAGGGATATCTGTAACAGATAGATCCATACTCCTGAAGTTACCCCACGGTGGAATCGGCTGAGGTGATTGTGTGTCTCCATAATTATGTGGGGATAGTGACTCCTCCAAAACTTTGTCGAGACCTATATATTCCAATCCAACTCAAAGGCCCTATCCTTCCAACAGACAAACTTTTCCTTATTGAGTATCTTCCAGAAAGAAGACAGATAGCTTGTGAAGAGAGGTAGTAATTAAATTCGGTTAAACTCTCATTACCAATTCGGGGAAAGCGATAGGTAGCTGCCTTAAAGAAAGTCACTCTGATAGAATCAAAGTGTAATCTCCTACGAAGCAGCGCATCCTCTTCTATCTGCCAACGAATCAAGTCATGAGAGGTGGACAGAAGTTGTGGCGACGGCTCCGTACTGTGGGGTTTTAACAATTATTTCTCATGAAGCAGTAATAAGTCGGGGCGTGAATTCGTTGATGTGTAATGAAAGGTGGTGGAGGTTGGTTTGTGAATAAGATAACCGTTCTTGGCTCTGCGGAGTGCTGCATTAATCCAATGACCAGTTCTGTAGTTGAAGTTTCCAAGTACCATGTCATAGCCGCTTTCAATAATCCTATTTAGGAGGTCACGATTCTTGTGAATCTCACCTGGACGTATGTATACATTGGCTAGACTGAGGCGTTTACCGTTCTAACAGAGTGAAACTACTAAACAAGAAAGATCTGGACAAGAATAGTTGAGTAGAAGGGACGAACTTTAGGAGCATTTAAATAGGGTTAAAAGGCCTTAAGATGAAGAAGGGTGAGGTGGGGTTATGTACGGAGTATAGTGGGAACAAATGTACTTAGGGATGAATCGAGTAATATCCTAAGAGAGATGAATAGACCGCGTCTCCTGAAGGACTATAACATCTGCATCTCTACAATGTTGAAGTCTAAGGGCAGAAGCTCCTCCCGAATTCCACTGAAGAATATTCAGTGAAAAAGGCTCACGAGTACTCTGCATGTTGTTAGGTCAGATTGGTGGGATTGCTTTATCCATAGACAAAGCTAGGGATGAAAGGGTTACCCCCTACCACTAGTGCCGTCCAGAGTGGGCACTTGCCCACGGGCATTTTCATCATTTACCTTGGAGGCCGCCTTCTTAAATAACTTCCTAATTTTTACAGGGGGACGACGTGGACGAGCTCCCTTTTTTCTTTGAGAACGAAACCGCAGCAGGCTTGGAAACCTACTGGGACTCGTAAAAGGCCGCTGCCAGGGCCGTAATTAGGCCATCGAGGTTTTTTTATAAACTGACTGGGTTTTGTTGTCCATAATAGTTAGCAGCCCGGAATCAGATAGTCGGGTTGAAATGCTTGAGAACGATTCTTTCTTAGCCAGATGAACGATAGGGCAGAATTTTCCTTCGTAAGATTTAAACATCGGACAGCGACGAAACCAGGCGGGCGCAATTAGAGCACAAAGGAGGAGATGTGCACCTCTTCCCTGACTGAATGATGTGGCCAACGCCACATACCCTGCAGCTGGTGGGCTAAGTGCAATTAAGATCAATATCCCCACGCGCGTGACAACGGTTGCAATGGGGGTAGGTATAAGCATCCGTAGAAAAGAGCTCAAAGCTCAGATTGAACACCAACAAGGGGTTCATACTGCATTTTGATAGTACTTTAGCCTGCTTCAAAGGGACTAATGCGAAACATATAGGTAACGGTAACCCGTATTTGCTTGTGAGTGGCCGTAGAGCAGATATACCACACTTCTTCTCAAGCTCAGAGAGGTCAATATCATCCAAGTGCATTGGAAAATTTGTAATTTTCAAAGAGGCGATTACTGGCGTGGCTGTAATTGTACCAAGTGATGACAGATGATCCTTGAAAAAATTGACATATTGCTTTGACAAATCGCTCGTAGCGAAGGATATTTTAATCACGGTATCGAATGACCTTACAGAGTTAAAGATAACTCTTATTTATATCTCTCAACAAACGCTTTCAGAAACAACTTGAAGTGAGCATTCCGAGCCTGTGGCTCCTTTAGAGTAATTATCAAGAGATTATATAGTTTGGGGATCGAAGGAGTATCCCCTCACCCCTTGAAACAATTGAAACTTTACTCACGTCTTTAATTACATGAGAAACAGGCGAAATACCTTCCAGATTAGCAGTTCTGCCATAAAATTCCAATGAATTTGGCTGAATATTCGAGTTTGATTGATCTACCGCAACGTTTACACTATTGCACATTGTAATTAGAATTTAGTGAACCAACCATTAGAGCGATAAAAACGTATAACGTTCATTTTCATTTGAAAAGAATTGCCAAAAAAATATGTGTAGTGTACAAGTAATTTCGGAGCTATCAAACGATTGCAGCAAAAATCATTCAAAAATCAACGATAATCCTACAAAAAAGACAAATTAAAGGTAAATCTAACTACAGATCCAAGTAACAAGGTTAGTAATTTTTCTATGGTATCAGGTGATGGGGAGGTGCTTCCCCCATTCCTAAATTAAAGAATTTGCTGATAATTAAAGTTAAGAAACCGATTGAAAAACACGATCTCTACAACAAATTTTTGAGATCCTTCACCAAACAGTTTCAGAACAGGGTTCTATTTAACTCTGTTAGGTTACACCCTGCGGAGGTGAAGATCTCTTTTGTATCGAATGACCTTGCCGCAAACTACATGGAGTACTTCTCCGCCAATTTAGCTGAATATGGTGAAATTTCATCCAAGCCTATCCTAGCATCACTAAAAGTTTCAAATCTTCCCTGTTCAATGGAAGAAGAAGATACACGTTCTTTTATGTCTAATTTCAAGGTCACCAATCTGAGGTCAATCCGGGGTAGGGACGGGAACCCTATCCCGGTTGGCTTTTGCAATGCTCCCGTAAATATTGCTGAATCCTTGTCTAATTCTGCGTCGAATCCCTTTATGGGTTTCAATATTAAATTCACGATCACAGAGAGGGATGATCTGACCTATCCCCACTGCAGCCGGTGTCACAAATGGGGACACTGGGCCTCCAGCTGCAGTGGGACCCTTCGTGTGGGGTCTGTAGCTTCACCAGCTGTCCTTCTCTTACAACTACCGATCGCTGCGAGGCCCCCCTTTCCTGCTCGAATTGCGGGGGGGGGTGCCATCCTGCTTGGAGCAGGAAATGCTTCTCTATTCAAAGAATATAGACAATTATTCTTGCTGAAACCGCCCAATCCGGCCAAGTCCTTCGCGGTCGCTGCAGCTCCACGTATGGATGACGCTGACATTCTACGGATTATCGACTTAAAGACTTCGAATGCTCTTCGGCAGATGGAGGAGTTAGTACGCTCTATCCTAACTGTTATCGGGACTAATCCTGTGCTTCCTGTTTCCTCGGTTTCAGAGTCGAAAAAGAGAGAGGCTTCAGCCCATGCCGTCCCCCCGTTCAAGATTGGGAAGCTAATCCAACAAAAGACTAATAGGGGAAATGAAGATACTGCCCAGGGGCAAGTACCTTCCTTGGAAGGGGCTAGTGGTGGGAAGGGCAACCTTCCTGCACCTAGCTTTGTCTAGGTAGGCAATCCCCCATCCAACTAATCCATCACAATGCAGAGTACTCGTGAGCCTTTTTCACTGAATATCCTTCAGTGGAACTCGGGAGGTGCTTCCGCCCTTAGACTTCTATCTGGTAGAGATGCAGATGTTATAGTCCTTCAGGAGACGCGGTCTATCCGTCTCCCCCAGGACATTACTCGATTTATCCCAAAGCATATTTGTTCCCACTATACTCAGTACATAACCCCACCTCACTCCTCTTCATCTCAAGGACTCTTGACCTTAGTTAAGTGCTCCTTAAGGTCCTCCCTCCTATTAAACTACTCATGTCCAGCCCTTTCTTGTTTAGTAGTTTCACTCAGTAAGAACGGTAAACGCATAAGTCTAGCCAATGTCTACATCCGTCCAGGGGAAATTCACAAGAACCGTGACCTCTGGATAGTATTATTGACAGCGGTTATGACATGTTACTTGGAGATTTCAACGACAGAACTGGTCGTTGGATCAATGCAGCACTTCGCAGAGCTAGGAACGGTTATCTTATTCACAAACCCCCGTCACCTACCTTTCATTGCACATCAACAAATTCTATCCTCGACATTTTACTGCTTCACTCGAGGTGGTTGTTAAAACCCTTCTGCACGGAGCAGTCGCGCCAGCAATTGTCCACCTCTCATGACCTAATTCGTTGGAGGATTGAGGAAGATATGTTGCTTCGAAGGAGGTTTCACTTTGATCCGATCAGAGTGGCCCTCTTTCAAGCGGCTATCCAACTCTTTCCCTTAATAGGAAATGAGAGTTTGACCAAATTTAATACCTACCTCTTTTCGCAAGCTACCGCGATTCTATCGACTACCTATAAAGGTCGTATATACAATCCCACTCCGACAAAACTCAAGGTCCTAGCAAAATTACTGAACCTCCCTAATCTCTCTGCTTCCGCCAAACAGGCCCTCTCGAATGAATACTGGAGCACTAGATACAGGTTCCAGCTGAGTAGGGATAGGACGAGTATCGCTCGCCTTAATCCTTCTCAGTCTTCCTTTTAGAAGATTTTCAAGAAGGAGAAGTTTGTTTGCTGGAAGGATAGAGCATTGCGTTGGATAGGGAATGTAGGCCTTGATAAAGTTTTAGAGGAGTCACTGGCCCTACACAACTATGGAGCCACTCTATCACCTCAACCAATCCCGCCTTGGTGTAACTTCAGGAGTAGGGATCTATCTGTTACGGATATCCTTAACTCCTGGGGTCCACTCCCGGGCATCTCCAAATCCGTCGTTCCACTTTCTTCTCGGGTCTGTCAGCTTTTGACAGCTGATCAGAGAAGAGAGGTGGCCGTCACAATGCTTTTAGCCTCCCCATCCGATGTAGCAGGCATCAATATTAGTAAGCGTGTTTTTATTCCTAAGAAAAAATCCTGCTCATGCCCTAAAGATCTGCGACCCATTTCGATTCAAAATGCCCTCGTGTCGATTTACGAAAAAGCGCTTGCGCGTAAAATCCGCGACCATTTAAGTAGGCGTAATTTGATCCCTCCAGGTTTTCATGGGTTCGTCAAAGGTCGCTCGGTCCATTCAGCAGTTGGTGAGGTGGAGCAGTTTTGTCGGGATAATAGCCATCGTCTAGTTGTGGCTGTTTTCCTTGACTTTTCTGCTGCATTTGACCGCATCTCCATTCCTTTTGTGATCTCTTCTCTCAGGTCCCTCGGGTTGCCTGCGAGAATTGTGAACAGGGTGGAGATCCTGCTGTACACCAAGCGATTTTACTATGAAGACGACCCTGATGCGCGTCAGTTCTACCCTATTACGGGTGTACCTCAAGGATCCCCACTTTCTCCTATCTTATATCTTGCTGCCTCTATTAAACTATTCAAAATATTTAAACGCGAACAACGTCTTGTGGTGTACGCTGATGACACCACAGCACTGTTCACTGGACACAGGTGTAAAGACGTAGTCTCTGACATCAGCCGTTTCTTTTTAAGATTAAAAGATCAGTTACCCATATCCAATCTTATTTTAAACTCAGCTAAATCGCAGGTGGTCGTCTTTCATGGCACACCTGCTACAAAGCAAAAACTTAAGAGATTAGCACTCTCTGCGCTCTCCTCCATATTTGCCTCTGAACCACTTCCCACCTTCACAAGTCGAGTAAAATACCTGGGGTTCACCGTTACGGTGAACTGGTCGGCGAAAGCTGACCTGGATAGACTCAAACGTATCCTGAAGAAAGCTAGGTGGGCCCTGAAACGGGCTCAGCATCTGTCATTGAAAGGGAAAGCCCAGGTGCGCCTTTGGGGCACTTGGGCTATCTCGGGATTAGTCTTCTTCTCAAGAGGACGTCCCCCAGAGCAAAGGCTAAGGTTTCTTAAGCTCCTCGTCTCTCGTTTACCAAGCATAGTCCGCGCCGATTGGATTCTTCGGGGGGTGAAAGACCCCGGGTGGTTCAGTCGGAAGGCGGCGTGTTGGATCGGTTGGGGGCTCAGATCCCCCTGGACCTGAGGCCATGAAAGAGAAAGGGAAGATGAAAAACGAAAGAAAAATTTTGTCATTTTTTATCTGAGTTGGTTATGACCTACTTTTTTTTATTCTTGCATGCTATATTTTGGTGTATTTAATAAAGTCTTTATTTATTTATTTGAAAAAATGAGTGCAATTTTTTCAACGTCGGAGCATCAAAGCTCCATGGAAAAAGCGAAATCTCTCGAATTTTCAAGCAAATTGGATTCAGATAAAGGTAATTTCCTTGTTAAAGACGATAATTTCACCGAAAAAAGGTAAGTGATGTTTTCGTGTCTGACTCTGGTCACTCGAGGGAGCTTCCCCCTGTTCCAAAAATGAAAAATTTATTACTTATCGCTGGTATTAAACCTATTGAACGTCATCTACTGTTCAATACATTTCTTCGCGACTTTATTAACAATTTCCCAGGTCGCATACTGTTTAACTCAGTTAAGACTGGCGATAATTTACTAAGAATTTCTTTTGCATTATAGCAAAACAATATATGGACTTTTTTACAAAGAATCTTTCGCATCTTGGAACATTCAATTTTAAACCTATACAAGCTACTATTAAAATTACAAACTTTCCGCTTTTTCCCGATGATTCGGATATAAATTGCCTTATGAAAACGTATAAACTTTCTTCAGTCCGACAGTATGAGTCTAAATTTGGCGACCCACTGCTGATCGCATTTGCGAGCACTGACCGTGATACTGGTGAGGTCATGTGTAGGACTTCAGCTAATCCTTTTATTGGATTTAATCTAAAATTTTCGCTGATCAGCGAAAACCTTTTTACTTATCCACATTGCAATAAGTGTCATATGTGGGGGCATTGGGCCTTCACTTGTAAGTTACCTCAACTGTATGACGTATGCAGCAGTGGTTCCTGCTCTGCCCTAGCTAATAATTCCAAATGCTCAGCCAACCCACTCTGTAACAACTGCGGATTGGGGCATCCATCTTGGTCCCGCAAGTGCCAGCATTTTACTAAATACAAGAATAAATATGTTCCTTCGTCTGCTGCTACTTAGACCTCTTTTGCTGACGCAGCCAAGACAATTCCTCCTGACAGAATGTCTAATGCGGACATTTTGTACCTAATAGAAAACTCTAAGAAAATGATACTTATGCAAATGGAGAACTTAATTAAACCGCTGGTTAACTCTTTGGTACAAAACCCTACTGTTAGTCATGAAGAGTACTACCCCAAATCCAAAAAAAGGGGTGGCTCTGCTCAACCGATCCCACCGAATAAGGTAGGAAAACTTCTTAGAGCCAGAAATACAAGCTCCAACCCGGGAAATGAAGATATTGCCCAGGGGGCACCAGCCGATATCCGGGCTAGTGGTGGATGGCAAACCTTTCCACACCTAACTCTGTCTAGGTCGACAGCCCCCGTCTAACTGATCTGTCACATGGTGAGTAAGCCCGAGCCTTTTTCACTGAATATTCTTCAGTGGAATTCGGGAGGTGCTTCTGCCCTTAGGCTTCTATCTGGTAGAGACGCAGATGTTATAGTCCTTCAGGAGACGCGGTCTATCCGTCTCCCCCAGGACATTACTCGATTTATCCCTAAGCACATTTATACCCACTATACTCCGTATATAACCCCGCCTCACTCCTCTTCATCTCAAGGACTCTTGACCTTAGTTAAATGCTCTTTAAGGTCTTCCCTCATTCTAAACTTCTCGTGTCCAGCCCTGTCTTGTTTGGTAGTTTCACTCGTCAAGAACGGTAAACGCCTCAGTCTAGCCAACGTCTATATTCGTCCAGGAGAGATTCATAAAAACCGTGACCTCCTGGATGGGATAATTGATGGCGGCTACGACATGGTACTAGGTGACTTCAACGACAGAACTGGTCGTTGGATTAATGCAGCACTCCGCAGAGCCAGGAACGGTTATCTTATTCATAAACCACCGTACCCCACCTTTCATTGCACATCAACAAATTCTCTCCTCGACTTACTATTGCTCCACGAGAAGTGGTTGCTTAAACCCTTCTGCACGGAGCAATCGCGGCAACATCTGTCCACCTCTCATGACCTGATTCGTTGGCGGATAGAGGAGGATTCGCTACTTCGGAGAAGATTCCACTTTGACCCCATCAGAGTGGCTTTCTTCCAGGCAGCTATCCAACGCTTCCCCCGAATTTGCAATGAGAGTTTAACCAAATTTAATTCATATCTCTCTTCGCAAACCACCGCGATTTTATCGACTACCTATAAAGGTCGAATTTTCAGTCCCACTCCGACAAAACTCAAGGCTCTAGCTAAACTATTGCATCTCCCTGGTCTCTCTTCTTCTGTCAGACAAACACTCTCGACTAAATACTGGCGGACCAGATACCGGTTCCAGCTGAGTAAGGATAGGACGAGTATCGCTCGTCTTAACCCTTCTCAGTCTTCCTTTTGGAAGATTTTCAAGAAGGAGAAGTTTGTTTGTTGGAGGGATAGGGCTGCCGGGTGGATCGGTAGTATAGGCCTTGGAAAAGTTTTGGAGGAGTCACTATCCCGACACAATTATGGAGCCACTCAATCACCGCAACCAATCCCGCCTTGGGAGACTTCAGGAGTAGAGATATATCTGTTCCAGATATTCTTAATGCCTGGGGACCTCTTCCGGGCACCTCCAAAACCGTCGCTCCACTCTCTTCACGTGTCTGTCAGCTTTTGACAGCCGATCAAAGAAGAGAAATGGCCGTCACAATGCTTTTAGCCACCCCATCCGATGTGGCCGGTATCAATATTAGTCGAAGAATTTTTTACCTAAAAAATATCCGGTCTCATGTCCTAAAGACCTGCGGCCCATTTCAATTCAAAATACCCTCGTATCGATCTACGAAAAAGCGCTTGCGCATAGAATCCGCGATCATTTAAGTAGGCGAAATTTAATCCCACCTGGTTTCCATGGGTTCGTCAAAGGTCGCTCGGTCCATTCAGCAGTAGGTGAAGTGCATCAGTTCTGTCGGGAGAATAGCCATCAACTTGCTGTGGCTGTTTTCCTTGACTTTTCTGCTGCATTTGACCGCATCTCCATTCCTTTTGTTATCTCTTCTCTCAGGTCCCTCCGGTTGCCTGCGAGAATTGTTAACAGGGTGGAGATACTGCTGTACACCAAGCGATTTTACTATGAAGACGACCCTGATGCGCGTCAGTTCTACCCTATTACAGGTGTGCCTCAAGGCTCCCCTCTCTTCTATCTTATATCTTGCTGCATCAATGAACTCTTTAAAATAATTAAACGCGAACAACGTCCTAGTGGTATATGCTGATGATACCACAGCCCTGTTTTCTGGACGCAGGTGCAAGACGTAGTCTCGGACATCAGCCGTTTCTTTTTAAGATTAAAAGACCAGTTACCCAAGTCCAATCTTATTTTAAACTCCGCCAAATCGCAGGTGGTTGTCTTTCATGGCATCCCTGCTACAAAGCAAATACTAAAGAGATTAGCACTCTCTGCTCTCTCTTCCATATTTGCCTCTGAACCCATCCACAACTTCACAAGTCGAGTAAAATACCTAGGGTTCACTATTACTGTGAACTGGTCAGTGGGAGCTGATCTGGATAGACTTAAACGTATCCTGAAGAAAGCTAGGTGGGCTCTGAAACGGGCCCAGCATCTGTCATTGAATGGGATAACCCAAGTGCGCCTCTGGGGTACTTGGGCTATCTCGGGATTAGTCTTCTTCTCACGAGGACGTCCCCCAGAACAAAGACTAAGGTTTCTCAAGCTCCTCATCTCGAGATTACCAACCATAGTCCGCCTTGACTGGACTCTTAGGTGTGTGAGAGACCCCGAATGGTTCAGTCAGAGGGCGGCGTGCTGGTGCGGCCGAGGGCTCAGATCCCTTTGGATTTGGGGTCCGCCATGAATGGTTGAAGAAGATATAAGAGGTTAAACAATGAACTTCGGGCCAAAGTCCGTTGAAAGTTTTGGTGACTTTATTTATTACTTATCTGACTCTATTGTCTCTTTTTAATTACAGCCTGTATTTTCTTTAATAAAATCTTTATTATTATAACGTTCATGTCAGCAATATGTTTGAAGTTTAAATTACATTTTAAGCAATTCAAGCTAAATCTTCGACGTATTGTCGCCATTAGTAAAATAATTTTTAAATCATAACAGCGCTAGGATAGTTCAAAAATATTGCCTGATGGTGATTATTGGAACTGTCGCTTGATCAAAGAAGCAATTAATCAGAATGGTATGAATGGCTAGCTATTCGATAGGTGCCCTGTATTCTGTTTACTTTATAATAATCAGCGAAATATTGTCTAGCTGTCTAAATATATTCTGCTTTCTTCTACTATTGGTCTCTTACAATATTAGATACTGTCAAACATAATGTGTAGTAGGTAACGAGCTCATTTGTATAAATAGTGTATATAAAGATCTTGGGATTTTTAAAATAAATAAATATATTATCCTTCAATACAACAATAGTAGAAATCCAATAATAGAAACTTCCTAATGAAACCGAATATTGATAAAGAACTCATATATAAAAGTAACAACATAAATAGATAAAACACGAAGAGATAAATTGGCAACATTTGTTTATTAAATAGTAATAACTTTAATTCAATAAATATATTAGTAAATGCACCAATAGTCCATGTTTTCAATAGAATAATTCTTTATTATTAATAAATACAATTGCAAAGATTACCAGCAAATAGGTCCTAACATCATGAAATATTAAACTATGTTGTCAAGTACTTAATGAATCATATATGCCTTGAAGAAGAACATTAGCGTTGATTTTCGATCAACGAATCCAAAATGACACGTAACGTGCTAATGCTATGCCGATTTTACTGTGTAGTTCAAATATAATATGGTTATAAACACGCTTACGTTTTTATGCCGTCTTATATGCAATTGCCTTTGTTAAAATACTGGTTAAAAATTGTCTTGATTGAAATACTTACAAGGCTTTAAAAATGGCAAACATAAATAAGTCTAGAGCTAAGAAGGACAGCTAGTAAACAGATCGACAGCTGCAGCGCTAAGTCTAGTTCTGATTTAGTAAACGCTGATCCTTTATATGAACGACACGAAGTCGCATGCAGCAAATGCGATGTATGGATAATAGTCGCAGTGCCGTCAAGACGATCTAAATATATATTGTCAAAAGCATTTGTGTGCAGATTCTGCGCTTTCGAATTTATACCGTTCGAAACAAATTGCAATCATTCTGAGCAGACTTCATCCGCAATTGTGAGTGAGGCGCATGCTGACCAGCTATCAGTATCTAATACTTATCATGCAGACAAGCATATCACTAAATCGTGCAAAGATATCAACATTCGCTTGTTCCGCAATATCATTCCAGATGCAGATCATATTCATTCGAAAGATCCGGCTTATCTAGAAAACACACTATCCCGATCTGATAATTATGCGATTTCTGTCGATTACAACACTGATTGCCCTAACTTTGCTTTAGCGGAAATGAAAGTTGTCATTGTGCGCCTTGCACATCAATATCTGAACTTCATATTTCTCTTTGTGGAATTAAAAGCAACGATCAAAACAGTACCCCAATGAATACTACAATCTTTTATTCAGTGATAAATCAGACTGTCTAAGCATACCAACATCAAATCATGCATGTTCATCTTCGGTTTCAGATGCTAGCTCTTCTATGTGTCAATCCTCATAA